>VZDJ01000594.1:4721762-4931990 GCA_008694505.1 Cyanoderma ruficeps | reverse complement strand
GTGCAATGAGATTTGGATTGGAAAAAAACACTGCTTTTTAATTGCCAGCTTCGGTATTACTTGCACATCAACAATCACCTTGTGGTTTGATAAGCAGGGGTTTCTGTCAGAGGCGCTGCCTGACCTGATGTGATTGCATAGGTGCGCGGACCTACACTGAACAAGTGTTGTATTGTTTTTTCTTGAGTTTCAGCAGCTGTTTAATGCAAAGTTACTTTTTGGCATATTTAGGGAGAAAATAAATGTCACTCGGTTTTGAGGAAGTAAATCTTGGTAGAGGCTTTGCCCGGTGTCAAGAGTCTGTAGATTCCATCTTTTCCAGATATGGTACAATGTCAGTGTCATCTTTTGAGAGCGTATTTTCCCTTCTGGCATTAGGGTCAGCAAACCTGAAAAAATGAATTCTCAATTCTTGCACTAGGTCTTGTTACATCAATCGCTCTTGATAACTGTAGCAAGAATAGAACACTCTTTAAATGAAGGCTCACTCCCGAGATTCATGTTATACAGTCTTATTTGTCCAAAAAGCTCTGTCGCCTGGTCCCCATGAAATAGTATAATGGCTTTTTCAACAGCATGACTCATAATCCTAAATACAGGAATGAATTTTGACTTAGTGCTGTGCAAGTGCTTTATCTCAGCAAACAGCTTTGTGTGTAAAAATGCTGGTAGGGTGGAGGGAGTCGCTGGTATTCATCTGCTAATAATCTCCGTCCTCAGGAGGACGGTGTTTAAAGTTGTTTCCAGACTGGGGGTATGTCTTTGCTCCCTTATCAATAAGGTGATCTCAGTTCTTTCAGAATAATTTTGCCATTTCATAAAAGGCTTTCAAAAAAAGGAGGAACTGGTTAGTTCTTGGTTTCTATACTATTGAAACAATTTTGCTTGGGGACACAGAGTTCAATTTAGTCTGAATGGTTGATACACTTTTTTCTTTCTCGATCTCTGTGTAATGACTCTGACTGTACTTCATGAGAAACCCTGCTTACTGCAGCACCCATGGTTCACATAATTACTGCTGGTCGTACCAAGCCTAATATTAGGGGAACAACCTTTCACCTTTTTTTGTTTTTTTTTGTAGCGGCTTTTTTTTTTTTTTTNGCATGCATACTTTCACTTCTGCTTTCTACTCTTTGCTTATCTGAGATGTAGGGAAGTCTTTACTCTTAGAATGGCCCCTGGAGCATTCTAAGAAAGAAAATGTCTTTTCTGTTTACTGAAAGAAATGTCTTTTCTTCATGATTTAACATATGCAGCCTGTTTTCTGTTGCTCTTATGTAGAATATGGATTTATTTTGTACGAACAGAATAAGGATTAAATAAGAACATATGCTTCCTCTTTTCTGGGTGATAAATCCATCTTGCTGTCCCGGAGGAAGGCAGCTTATACAGCCTGGACTGAAAAGATGCTGAAAGACAATGTGTCTGAATGCTGAATATAAGAAGATCAGGTTGTCTAAGCTCCCCAAACTAGACTGCCTAAAACTTGGGAACCAGCCAGCAACACTGGGTGCAAATCATGTAAAATCCTTAATCTGCTTCATGAAATAGAATCTGGCAAAATAATGAAGCATTCTGATTTCTTAAAATGAACTTAGAATAAAGACAATTGCTCTCCAGTTTTTAGTCATCTCCCCCCAACCAGATTCCCTTCTGTTCCCTTGTATAAAGAAGAAAAAGAAAGCTTTTTATTGTTAATTTCTGTGCTTCAGATAATGCATGGAATTTTATTAGCACCACTCCCTTCCCTTCAAGTTTGAATTTATTTTTTTTTTCATTTGCTGGGTTAGGTTTTTGGCATTGTATGCTGCTGTCATCTAACAGGTTCACTGTGCTTTTGCTTCTGTTGAGTAAATAGCTTAGCATGCAGTTTCATTCCTCATCTTGGCTCCAAAATTCTCATAGAACTTCAGGAGTCATTGACATTAACTGCCCCTAGCAGGTATTATTAACTATGGGGTGGGTGTTTTGTAGGCTTGTGTGACTGCAGTGTTCATGTTTTGAGAAGATTGAGATCTAAAGGAGGCTCAGTGTTTTATGAGAGAATGGGAGAATTAGTTTAGGTTTCTTGTTAGGAGGAGCAGTCCCAAGGGAGATCCAGTGGCAAACATGATGGTTATTTGCCAACAGATTGTCTGACTTAGTGTTTGCTCAGTCTCTTAAATAGATGATGGAAAGAAATACAGTGGTGAATACCAAAGTGGCAGGTTCTGATAATATTTTCACTTCTATCACATTGTTCCCAAAGTGTCTGCAGGCCTCTTGTGCTTAGCCTGTTTTGGAACCAGGAACTCCAGCAGCAATTCTTGGTGAAAAACATCGGAAGCATCTGCTGAGGAAATGAACATGCTGCATAGTGCTAATCAGCTGGGAATCTGATGAGTGGAAACTCTTTCAGGAATCAAACAGTTTTGCTATTACTGCATCTTCAATTTCGAAAAAAAATCTAAAGTGTTTGGAGTGAAATAAGGTCATTCTTTATTCCTTTCTACTTTTGCCAAGTTAATATTTGTGCATCTCTGTATTTCATATACCACATAACGCATGAACTTAAAAAACCCCAGAACACCAAAACTTAATTAATTTTTTGTTCTTCCATACTTCAGAAGAAAAAGTGGAATTTTGTATTTGCAAACCTCTGTATGCCAGCACACTCAAAACCCTCTTGTTTTCCTCTATAAGACTCCTATTATTGGCATAGAATATTGAAGTTTTGAAGGCTTCCTTATCTATTAGACTTTCATTTCTTGAAGAGCCAAGACCTATAATGTAATGAAATATAATTTCTCTGAGGTATAAATCTCACTCAGATCATGCTTTGGTAGTGGCTTGATTCCCATTGCTTTTGACCCTATTTTGTTTTTTACTATTTCTTGCTTGTTCCTGTGAGTTGATAAGTAATTTATGGCTACCAAGAGAGGGTGAGTAGAGTTTAGTACAAACTTAGGCTAGTTCAGTGGAGGGGTTTGGATAATGACAGAGGCTTCCTAAAGTGGATGTCATTTGAGGAGGAGCCACCCCAATGATGAAGAATTGACACAACTGCTGATGCAGCCTCCAGATACGATGCATTGCCTTTCCGTGGCAATGCAGACTTTTATCAGAGTGGATAGCCTTCTTCTTTTACTCAAGCTGGAATAGTTCTGCTGTCTTGAGATGAATTGTGGGGTTTTGTTCTTACCTTCCCACAAAGAGAAGTCTTGTCTGCTTTAATCAAGTCAATCCTTCAAGCCCAAGGTCTGTGCATGCACTCAGGCCATGATGCAGCTATTTCTTTTAGAAACTTCTGCTAAAGAGATTTCATGCCTGTGTGGCAGCTTGCTAGCTTACTATGTCTACTAGGGAGACACTGCAGTGACACTACAAAGAGGAAATACTTTGGGGGACAGGGATTCCTTCTTATAGTACTCTAAATAGTAAAGTCCTTTTCACAAGGAAAGCTTAAGTCAATGCTGTGATTCATTTGATTTATTATTTATGGTTTGTATGAGTTAAGAATCTTGTGATCCTGGCCTTTTGAGTCTCACAAGGACCTCTTATTCCTCTTAGCTAACTGTATTTTTTCATATATCCCACAGGCTTTCCAGACTGTTTAACCTTGATTATTAGTCTAACCTGCTGACATTTTTCTTACTGATTTTTATATCCTGATAAAGTCCTGTAATCTTTGAAAGTGATCAACCACCTCTTTTGACCTTGGCCTTTAGACAAAAGGATTTCTCTAGATTACAATGGCAGGCTGAACCTGATTTTAGTTTTATTGGTTGTTGCTCATGAGTCATGTAGTTTGTTACATTTCTTTATATATAATCTTTGACATAAAATGTATTCCTTGTGGTTGTGTTTCCCTGGAATAGTTTTAAAACTAAAAGCTCTTTTTTTCACTCTTGTTGGAGTTAGGTAATGAAGTTATTGCTGCTTGTTTCCCATTGCCTGTTAGGTTGTGTTCCTCCCTTCCTGCGTGCACCATGACTGGTTCAGCTTTTTATTTAACCTGTGTTGAGGTCCTAGCAAGGCGTTCTCAGACAGCTCCTAATCAAGTAGTAGACTGCATGCTAGGTAAAACTCCTTCACCAAAAGGGTTGTCAGGCTTTGGAACAGGCTGCCCAGGGCTGACTCAGCATCCCTGGAGGTATTTAAAAGACTTGTAGAGCCTTGGACTTGATGATCTCAAGTACCTTTTCCAACCAAGAGATTTTATGATTCTACGTTATCTTAAAAGGCACAAGCTGCAGTGAATTGCCATTCCTGCCTGAGATTGTTTTGTGAACTGGCTGGTTTTTGACCTTTGGAAGATACTGAACACTTGGGTTCTGCCACATTGTGTCATACTCCTCTTGTCTGCAATGTGTGACCAGAGTGGATTGACACATTTTTGCCATTTTACTAGTAAGAATCTTCTGTATTGGCATATATTCCCTTGGGCAGTAGTTCTCTTGAGTTTTAAAATGCTGTGTCTTATCCCTCATCTCTCTTTTTTTTTATTATTATCCTGTTCTCAGCCTTGCTCTCTGTTTGATCCTTTTCTGCAGAGAACTTTACTGTTCAATGCAGCTTCAATGCAGTTTTTGAACTCTGCAGAATGCATGTGATATACCTGGAAGACAATTTCAAGTATTTAAGGACCCACATAACTAAACTTGCATTTTGTCTTCTATTTTGACCTTCTTTTTTTGTAAAATGAAGCATAAAATGTGTTTTGATTGCAGATGTACTATCTGAAACATTTCACTAGACACATAAACCTTGTCTGCATAGTGTACATGAGTTAAAGTATACATAACTCCTTCATTCAGTGCATTTGAAAATTGGTATAGTATTCATAATAAAAATCCTTGAACAGATAATCTAACTCCTAGCAAGCTTATGTAATTGCTTGTTAAGTAATTTCTATGAGTCTTTCTTGATAGGCCCAGTACAAGTACAGTTTGTGCAATGACTTAATTTTCTATATTATAGATTTAGAAGAGTGAAAATACCAGCTCTAAGTTGCTCCAGAAAGTTTCATGCTGCACCACTACCTCTGTGTGTCAGGCATTCTAGTTCATTTCCTTTTTCTTAGAGTTTGCTTCTCCCTGTACAGGTTTGATCTGTCAGTGTAGGAAGAAAGGGTGTGGAACACACTGTAGAGCAGTAAAGAAAGGTTTCTCAATCTTTACCACTCAGACTTCAGCCTAGGTTTCACAGGATATTTGACCACATTATTAGAGCTACCTTGTTCCAATCAATCCCATAGCACACTGGTTTGGTTTTCTAAGTTCTTATAAAAATGAGCAGTTTGCTTCCCTGTATTTCTTTTCGTGAAATGCAGTTTCTCTGTCAGGATTATTGATCCTTCAAGAACATGGTGAAATGCAGTATCATTCTGTTTACACTTCACATCTCTTCGTGCTATGCAGCTACTTTTCTTTTACTAGACTGCAAAAAAGCATGCAGGAGAGGAATGCTTCCAGTGGCTTTTCTGCTAAAGCTAACAGCTATTTTACTACAGATTAAGTTAACCAGTTTTGAATACCTAGTCTAATTTTAAGAGCTTGTAATCAAATTGCCGTATTTTATGGTTATATTTTAAATATGCTTATGGTTATAGCTTAAAATAAAACATTAGCTTGTTATTTTAAATACACATTTTCTTAAATGCCAATAGAGTTTGTTTATAAATCAGCATAAATCAACAATAATAGTAAAAAAAAATTTTTTTGATAGCTTAACTGCTTTTGAAAGGCGAAGATAAACTGTGCTCCTTATAGACAAGGTATAGTTCTTGTAGGAATACTTTCCCTGATTTTTTTCAGTAGCTCAGCATGCCTCAGTTCAAGAAATCGGATAATTAGTAAAATAAAAAATTCTGACTGTATTAATGATGTGAGAAATGAAACCAAGTTGCAGGAGTGTTTGGTCTCACAAAGTGGTTTGACCTATTAATACTGAATCTGCATCCTGGTGGTTTCAGGCTGCTCAGGCAGCTTATTAATATCAGGTTTTGGTCCCAGCTGTAAATCTTTGTGAAGTCTTTGAGTGTCTACAGTGACTCCCCTTGGGTTCTGGATTGATAATTTACTGGGATGATTCATGATTCCTTTTGAGGAAAAAGTTACAGTAACTTTCACCTGACCTATCATGGCAAAGTTCTCCCCAAGGTAAATCAGAGAATATTGGAAGGAGCAAGGAGGAACTTCAGGCTGGAAGATGCTTGAGGGCTTAGTTTCCATTACAAATTTCTGCATACTTGCATCTGAGATGAAGTTCTGTGGAAATAGTACTTTCCCAATGTAAGTTTGAAATTCCTGTCTGGTAGTTGATCCAGTCTGGCTCCTGAAGGTGTGGTAGAGGAGCAGTTGTTGCAGCACTGTTGATTTGTTACCAGCAGGGATTCAGTGTGGCCACGGGTCTGTGGTGAAAGGACTGGATCTTTGCAGTGGTGCAAGGAGAGTTTAACCACAGTGGGTGAAGTTCTGTGCTGCTGTAAAAGGCACATTGCAGTTCACTTAAGCTCTTTTTGACTTGATGCTACTTAAACCTCTGTCTCTCTATACTGAAACCAGCACAATGAGGCCCAAGTGTTCACTTAAACTTTCCTTTGAGGGCTGTACTGGCTGATACAGAGCAAAAGCTTGTAACAGGTTTAGCTTCTGTTCAGCTTCTGTTAAAGTCCTTGTACCTTGATTCGTTTCCTGGCGTCGTGGTTTCCATATGCACCGGTTACATAACTTTTGCACTGTGTAATGCCACGGAATGCCACTGCTGAGTTACTTAAAGCATGTCTAGGAGCACTTTCTTACACACTGAGGTGCTGGCATGCATGTGTCCACTTCTAGAGCAAAGAAAACCGTGAGCCTTGTAAGTGGAAAAAAGTTTCATCCTTAAAAAGCTGTACTTGAAAAATAGTATTGTCGTTTAACTACATGTGGAAAACTGGTCTACATCAATTTTGCTCTTTTTTTTACTTAAGAACAGGGTTAGATGGAGATCTGAAGAAGCTGTTTTCTCATTATTTGGAGTTTAAAAAAATGTTAAGAAGCAGGGGTTCTTTTTTTCCCCTACATTTGAAGTGCAAGTTTTCTTTATCCCTTGTACTTAAAGAATGGATTTTTTTCCCCATCTATCATTAGTCCTCTGGTTTGTTAGAATTTTCTTAGGCTCTATCCAGACTGTTTTTTGTACCTCAAGTCTGTTCTAGGTTTGAATATTGTTCATGGTGGATATGGCAAACGTGAACTCCATTGCCTACTATCAATATACATTGTTATGTTTGTTTATCCAAATTTAGAAACAAAAAAAAACCTCTTCGCTGTATAAATTCCTGATGTACAACCCAGAATTCACACTATTGATTTTGGGTGTGCATTATGAAAAGAGTTTTTAAAGGAAGGTGTACTCTTGCCCTTTAACAAGCTACAGAATATTTTTAACTATGCCACCCACCTCATTCTTTACTAAAATTTGACATTTAATTAAAAAGGCTGCTGATGCAGCTTTGTAGTTTGGCAGAAACTACTGTAGGAACCTTCCAGTCTACCTTACCTGTACCATGGGGATCAAGCCCATTGCTCAGGCCACAAAAATACAGAATTAAAACCTTGACCACCTCTGTCATCCTTGCATTTGACAAACAGAGAAAGAAATCTGTCAAATGTTATTTTCATACTTCTTTTTCTTTTGCTAATATATTCCCACTTGTGTAGGCCTCAGCACAGTGCTAACCATTGTCCAGTTTACTCTGGTGTTCAGGCCCTTATTTCCTTTATTAACATTTGTTTAGGAAGTATGCATAATTTGGGTTTGGTGTTTTGGGATTTCAGTTGTGTGTGAGGAGGGCTTTCTGTATCCCCTGCTGTGCTTGTAAAAACATGATTTCTATCTTAATGCAGACTTCTGAATGGCTTTTGCTGTTTTATTCCAAACATTTCATCTTCAGGGATGCAATTTCACCATGTGACTTGAAATTTTTCGAGACACATTACACATGAACTTTCCCTCATGCATTTCTTCCCATCCCACAAAGTGTTCTTCTGAAATTCTTTTTTGATTTCTATAACCTATTTTTTTTTATTAAACCAGTTAGGAAATGTCTTTATTTGCTAAACTCCTTGACTTCTTGAATTGACCCAAAGAGGACCCACTCATCCTGCTCCATCCACTGGACAAGCCTGGATGGATTTTTTTTTTTTTTCTGTACAATTAAAACAGTGTTGATGAAGTCTCTGAACGGTGTATGTGCAGTTGTGCTGAATCTTTGTTATAATCAGCTAATAATAGGTTCTAGTTCATCTTGTACCTTTCTGCTGGCTTCCTTATTACCTGTTTATAAAAACAGATGATTTCAAGCCTTCTGAAGGCCAGTTGATCTTGGATCTTTTTCTTTGTCACAACAATACCTCTTCCATACACAGATCCCCTTTCTTGTGGGCTGTTTATGGTTTTTTCAGGTTTTTTTTCTGATGAGGGTGTTTCAAGTGACCTCAGGATGTCTGTAATGATTGGGGGTGTTTTTACTGAAGGTCTGACTCACTGCCCATGTTGTGCAAGCTTTGAATTCACAGAAAATGAAAGTAGCATATTGAAAAACTGGGTAATCCATGAATGTCCAGTATTTTGTCCTGGTCTACAGTTTTTTTTCCCCTTGGGATTATTTGCACCAGAATTATCTTCCATGATTTTGCTAATATAGTCATTATATTATTGGAATAACATACTTGGCTTGATTATTCTAAATGTTTGCGTAGGAATCTCATCTAAGGCTATCATTATACCTCCCAAAAAAAAGCTAGTCAGGATAAACAAATGAAAATATTATGGAGAAAATGTAAGTTTGATACTTTGTATTGTCTCAGTGGTTTGTTAGAATGTAGGAAAGCTGAGTAGAGCAAGGCCGCAAATGAATCTTAATTTAGACAAAAATTGTGAAATGTCTGGTAAATCCATGCTAACTATTGTCACTTCATAATTAAGCTGCTTCTTTTGGTCCTGATCCTCAAGTCATGTGTTGAGTCCAAACTGTAGGATATGACTTTTCTCATTGTTAAAATAACAGCCTAAATTGGAAACTATTAAGGATTAAAAGCTGCAGAGACAAATATCATATCCCTCTGAAATACAGAGGAAAATGTTATTGAAAAAATTGATTCTTTCTTTTGTCAGGCTCGTAGCTTAAACTGTTCTTCTCTTTAAGACCAGACCTAATGATAGACTTAATCATAAAATCAGAGGATGGTTTGGGTTGGAAGGGATCTAAGGCTCATCTCATTCCAAGCCCCTGCCATGGGCAGGGACACCTTCCACTGTCCCAGGTTGCTCAAAACCCCGTCCAGCCTGGCCTTGAGCACTTGCAGCCAGTGTTGAAGTGAAGGCTCTTGTGTTTTGGTGTCCCCCCTGCAGTCAGAGCCCCTGATGTCCTCTGCATGCACATGGCTCAAGTTCACATTTCCCCACTTCAGGCACGGGTGTAAGGTGAGAGAGGACACCATGGGCTGTGTTGGACCCTCATGGTTGTAGCTCACGCAGCAAATGGACTGCTCAGGATGTTGAAATGTGGGAAGATAATGCCTTAAATAGTTATTTGCAGGTTATCTGTCGAATCCTGGCTGTTACAAAGGTAAATCAATGTAGCCCAGTGATACAGAGTTTGAAAGAGAAAGGCTTTTTGTATCAACTTTTAAGATGTGTTTGCCAGCACAATTCCCCTGTCAGTTGAAAGGAATGAGTATTTTCATAATATTAGAAAATCTATTCCTCTGTCTCTGCCTATCTTTTTCTCTTCATTAGGTTTGACTAAGCAGTAAAGAAATCCATTCATCTGTGGTAGTGTCAGTAAAGTGGTCTCTGTTTTCTTCTCTGGTTGTACACAGCACTGTTTCAAGATCATTTACATTCTGCTCAGAGCTGTAAGTGATCTTTTTGGCAGCTTTGTGCATTTACATGAACTGCTGGATTGTAATAATTTTCAAATGGATTGTCTGAAAGTAGAGGGGTTTTGGTATATATTTATAGGTGAGTATTCCTGTCTGTGGGTTTATTTTATGTCTTGTACCTTTACCCAAGTAATATAAATGTGGCTCCAGGAAGAAGCTTGTTAGATCAAAATGCAGAACTTTTCACTGTCACCATTCTAGAGATGGACAATATTGCCTATTGAATTTCTTTTCTGATTCTGGAAACCATTTGGATTTGGGAGGCTATTTAGGTGCTATTTTTTAGAGGTTTTTGGGGTTTTTTTAATGTTTGAGGAAGAAGGAAGGAAGCCTTGGTGTTTATATTATATTGTTTATAATGTGTTTGTACTGTTGAAACACAGGAGAACTAACCTAAAAAGTAACCTAATGTTTTTGAGTGGACCTTGGAAGTCTGGCTTAACTGCATTGTACTAGCAGTAGCTCCCTGTTGCTCAGATAATGTTTGACAAATATGTGGATGTTTTGTTGTACATGGGAGGTGTTTTCATTTTATATTAATGCCCATCTAATGTGTGCAGGAGCTTTTAGTTGGTACACAGCAAGATTTTCTGCTAGAAAGAACAATTTTTTGTCTCTTCCATCCATACAGCTATGAGTGGCAAAGAGATTTGTGAATGCCAAGTTTTATGTGACCTTTTTAGAGAACAGTTACCGAAGTGGACACATTTCTGCTTGTTTTTGGAAAAAACTTTTCATTTAATGACGGTGCTTCAGTTTAAACCACGTGTTCTAAGAACTGGTTTGTGTTCCCAGCACTGCAGGGGGAGAAGCTCAGTGTGCATGCTTGAGAACACGCCGAAGAGCACACGTGGGGGAATTCCAGGACTGGTGAAAATTTAAGAAGAAGGTAGAAGGTATTTAACATAATTACATAGCTTCAGATTGTGTAAACCTTGTACAGTTCAGGCAAGTGCAAGATTACCTCACCAGACTTGCCCTTTTTTTTTAAATTTAATCTATTTGAAAAACTACAGAGGACTGAATTTCTTAAACTGAGAAAGTTCAGGAAACTGTGGTAGGCAGGTGAGGTAAATAACCTTCTGATATGATTCAGACTGAAAAATATAAGATTAAATCCATGACAACACAAATATAATCTCATTTGAGTTACGTAAGACTGTTTAAAATGGGTCATTAGTGTTGGGGAAAAACATGTTTTAATTTTCTAGGCTTTTTTTTCCCCTCCCCTCCCCTTCCCACACTAGAGGGAATGCTCTCCTCTAGGGACAAAGATAGGATGAAGCTAAAAATATTACTTGTCTACTTTAGTCTCCATCATGTTGCTTCAGTGGTAATCACTTGTTTGAGATTCACCTTCAGAGATTCTGCCTGACATATGGTGATGTGCATAATGAATATATGCAAACATATAGCAGTTTCAAATTCATTCTTTATTGCACTTAGCTTTTAGTTCACAAATTGCTGTAATAATTAAAGAGATTTGGTAAGCATTAATCTATGCACTTATGGGAAATTTCACCTTAATTATTTATTGTTTGTGTGAGATGAAAAAAAAAACAATTTAAGACCTGGCTTGAGAGCTTGTTTCCTTCTCTTGTTTTCTAATTTCAAATGATATACAGGCAGATTAAGTTTCTGTTTTTTGAAAGTACCACCACTTTCAGGGGAGGATAAGAAATTGGTTGTTTGACAAGTGTGACCTGGGTGGCTTAGTTTGGGGGTTTTGGGGGGTTGTTTTGTTTTGGGTTGTAGGAGGTTTTTTTGGGATGGGGTGGGAAAGGTTTTGTTGTTTGGGGTTTTTTTCAGCTATGAAGAGATCATGGATAGGAAGTGAATGGCTTCTTCAGCAGCCCCTTAGAACTGAGACATACAGAGGGAAGTATGCCCAGGTGTTCTCTAGACATCCAAGAATGTAAACATCAAAAACCAGTTCTCTCACAAACTCTTTTTTTATACTGTGTTTTGGGTAACTGGGGAAAGGACTGAAATGTTCACTTTCCCATTCATAATGTGAACCATGTGATGGTGAGCAAGAACAAAAACTGCTGCAAGTCTGGTTGAAGCTGTAGCTCTTGCTTTGTTACTCCCGACTGTCAAAATTGTCATCATTGGTTTCCAGCACTGGGAGTTGCATCCACAAAATCCAGCTTGCAGCTTCTGATGATTGAGATAACTTACTTTGAATTTCCATTCAGTGGCTAAGTCCTATTAATCCAGCTTCTTGTTCATCCCGTGTTTAGATTCTTTATAGGAGTTGACAGTAAAATTTTTCAGTTCATGCTGATAATTACACGTTGGCAAATAAACAGGTAACCATTATAACACATCAAATCAGCACCTATTCAAGCTTTGTGCGGAGCCTTTGATCAAGTGCTTGATAGTAAGTCATGGTGTCAGTCAGTGTGCTGAACCAGAAGAGAACAACAGGATGATTGTAGGAGAGATTCCTGCAATCTGGATGGAAGGGCCTGTCTGCACAGCCTGAACTATGCTAACCAAACTAGCAAGGCCAGATTTGTAGCTGAAATAGCAAATTGATCATTGCCCTCCTTAGTTTGCATAATGTCTAGGGGATGCTGAGGTTAATTCCATGGGCAGATGTGAGGGGACAATGACTTGTGGTTGGAGAAGGAGAAGTCTGCTGGCACAGATGGATTCAGAGTAGCTCGTGTCTTCCTCACTTAAGCCTGTCACACTGAGATTTAAGCCATGCATACTGAATCACGTGCCCCGTGTCATTTCCATTTGTCAAATCACAAAACCATTCTCCCTGTCGCTCTCTCCACTATTTTGACTTCACTGCAATAGTTTCTCTTGCCAAAAATGGCTGCTGCTAAGCATGAGCATTTCTGTGTTTTCTAAATTACTCTTCATGATCAGAAAGAGACTAAAAATTTGCTCATACTATGTTGTAAAGCATTATTTTGGAGAACAAAAGAGCAAAAGCTTTGAATGAGTGATAAGCAATAATGATTCCCTGATATTTATTGTGTTGTAGAATATTGGGGTGCACAGAGAAAGGGAAGAGATAAAAGCACATCCTAATTTGAGTTTAGGGAGCTCAGGTCCTTCCATAGAAAATAGAGAGGATGAGGCTTTTGGGGCTGCTGCTTTGAATCCCTCCTTTAGATGGGGAGAAGGGCTAAGCTAAACATTTCTTTGCTACCAAAAGATACAATTTCTCCTTTTCATTTTCACCAGCTCTGATGTGCACCTGACCTATCTGTTAGACAGCTTGGTTTGTGAAACAAGCAGAAAGCTAATGTGAAAAAAAGGCTTCTTTTGTTTTCATGATCTCAATCAGCTCATGGAGGGATCTGTTGATTTGGCACATATAGCACAAAGCGGGGTGTGAGACTGAGAGGCTTGGAGCAGTAGGATAAGTGCAGGGAGATTTGGCTGTTCCTGCTGGGAGCTGCTGGCTCAGCTCAGCCCTCTGCTGTGCCTGGACCCTCTCCTGTGGGTCCAGAAGCCTCCAAGGGTCCCAGATGTCTTTACTGACTAGAGTGACAAAATGACCCACTGCTTCCCCTTCTGCTCTGGTGGCAAGGATGGCTGGTGTTGTCATCTCTGAATGTTAGTTTTTCCTTCCTCTTTTTTCATCCTGTGTGATCTTGATTTTTTTTCTTTCTTTTTGTAATTTTTGTCTTTGTAATCAGGAAATATAGTAGCCTTAGTAAATCTTTATACCTTGTTAGGCATATCATCAGTAAGTAAATGATGGAAGGGTTTCTGTGGCAAATAAAACTAACTTTGATTTGTAAGTAAGGTATATCCAGAATTTCGGCTTTATGGCTATGCCATAAACAACACGACAAGAACAACACACTTAAAATATACTGCTTGGTGTGTGTCCTGCCACACCTGTAACCATGTCAGGGTTCAGTGCCAAACCCAGTGAAGCTCCCTTTCACTTGTATCACATCTGGGGTCTTTGCCTTTTGGCAAGCAGTCAAAAAGCTGATTTAGCCCTTTGCAGGCATTAAGCCCTGCTCTTAGACATAGTAGCTTAAATATACTGTGTCCAGTGTATGGTGTGAAATTAATCAAAAGGAAACAAAATTAATGACCTGCTGTGGTGCCATCCATCACGATATCGCTCAGCAGGTGTGAAATTAACTTGCCTTGACTGTGGATTAAATTGAACGATGTGACGTGAACCTACGGGAACTGTTTCAGTTAGTACTGGGGAGCAAGTGTTTTTAAAGATTCCAGCTTAATGAACTGCTTATGCCATGCACTGGATAGTCTTATGATCATTTAACAGCATGAGTTTAGATTATGCTCCCTAAGAAGATCAAGTATTACTGTATCAGTAAAAATTGTTAAAGGCAGGCCACAGAAACGTGGTTTTAATTTCTGTAATTACTGCACACCAGATGGTGGATGTATACTTCTTTCCAGCATAAGTACTTCAGCTCAAATATAAGCAGTTGTGATCTTTATTTACAATTCATCAGATTTTAACCTAGGTGGTAACAATTCCTTTGTTATGGCCCCTTATGATGACCTTCAAAGAAGTATGTAGACAAAACCTCACCATTGTTTGTTAGGTTTACAAAACCCCCTTTCTTCTGGGGTTTGTTTGACTTTTTTTTTTCTCCCAGAACTTAGTTACAGTGTTAGCAAAACTACCCACTAATATTCACTACCCACTAACTTTGTTTTGGAATAAGTTATCCAATATTAGATTATGTACTTGTAACATTTGGTAAATCCTAGTTAATTTAAGAGTGATACTACAAAGATGCAAAATACATAACAAGTTACTAACAACTTGAGAGAAATGAGGAAAATGAAGGAAATGTATTTCCCAATTCGAATCTAAAGATATTCTGGCAACTGTTTTCTTTTGTCCAGTTCTATTTGCTTATATGCATGCACTTTTTCCTCCATAGTTGCTCTGGTAATTGTTTTTCAAAGGACCTATTATCATTGTTGTGGAAGCTCTCTTTGATTTCCAAGTTGTTAGTGGATTTTTGCTGTGTATGCGCAGAACATTGTCCTCTAAAATGTTCACAGTCATCTCAGCCCTTTGGAAAATGCCTTTGGAGAATGTTTTTGCCCTTGGCAGAAAATAAGTTATGTATGGGTTTGTTGGGGTTTTTTTGTTGTTTTTGCCTGCCTGCTCTCTCCCTTGAATTCTGAATACACATTTCCAAGAGTTAAGGAATTTTCGTGCTTGTGATTAGGAGGAGGACTTTGTTAGTTGTTGCATGGCAGCTTTCTTTGAAGTAGGACTGGCATGCAGCCATTAATACATTTTTAGGATAAGGTGTCCACAGTATATTGACACACACTTGATAAACTGGTCTTTATAAATTGATTCATTTGACCTCTTATTAAGGGCTGTCTGTACTTTTTACAAGAAGTACTATTTTGTTTAAATATTGTTGATAAGAAAGAAGTTAGGCTGGTGCAATTAATTTATTCTTTACGGTTGTAACAAAGTTCTGTGGATTTTGTGTCAGAAGATAATTCTGACATTAGCGTTAGTAAGATGGTTTTGGTTCGTAACAAATGTGGTATAACTACTGAGAAATGTTAGGGTTGTTCCAGAGTTACCCCCCTCAGGTGCTGTGTCACTTGCAGGACTTTCTTCAAGGACAAACCCGTAAGTAGTAGCTCTAGGATCATGGGATCAGTACTTTTGGAACTGAAGAGCTCTGTAGGCCTTTTGGGTTGAGCTGACAAGGTATTTTAGAAATTTCTTCTTTCCTTGAAAAGAAACATCAGCCTTGGTACCCGTTTCAAAATGAGGAGGTAAGCAATTCAGGGAGGCCTAATGCTTTGTAACATTATAAACATTAACAAAGTCCATCAAGCTTTTAACAGAGAACAAAGGTTATGTGATTATACATTATTGTGTCAGTCATATTTCAGCTGGGGCTTTGAACAGCTTTCTTTCCTGCATTAGAAAATTATTATGTTGATATGAGTGTAAAGAAACTTACTCTTAATGCTTAGATTGTAACACAATGCTGTTTCAACCTTCCTTATATTGAAATCAACCCAGGGATACTGTGTTCAATTGTCTGCCTGCAGTTTGGGTTTCACATTACTGGGTTTATTTAATTGTACTCCTTCCTGCCTCTTGTTGATGGCTTTTATAGTTGCTTAAGCTTTTTTAATTAATTTGTAGCTCCAGGGGAGATGGGGAAGGGAAAAGAGATAAGTTTACTTTCTTTTGAGGAACTTCTAGTCTTTGAAGACAAGTGACAAGCCAAGCAGGATTGCTCTCTGACAGTTGTGGCAGCAAGAAAATTTAACTGTCCTGGCAAACCTTTTTGTCAGCCCACTTTGACAGGAAAAAGGCCTTTCATACCTGTTTTCCATGACAGGCTGTCTAAGTTGGGTCCCACAGCTCTTCACTGGGTCTTGCATTCAAACTGAGTTTGTGTTGGCTGGTTTTGCTTTGTCCCCTCATAGCTGTAATGTCCTACCCTAAGAGAGCATGAAGTGAAGGTTTCTTCACTGCAGGGTCTGATTGTTTTTTATGCATCACTGCTAGATTGTGGTATGAAGAGAACTCAGATTTCTCTACTTTGCCTCTAGCATGAATATGCAAACTTGGTTTGTCAGAGTTAAGCAGTGTGATGTTACATGCCTGTGAGTATGGGTTCCTGAGAAACTATTTGGATTTGGCTGAAAATGGCTGAGAACTGCAGCTAAAATTAGCAGAGATGGTTCACTGCAAGTAAACTGATCCAAGGGAGAGAAAAGCAGAGCAAAGTCAAACAAACCCTCTGCTTGTTCAATGCCATTTGCACAACCGATATTGTGGTACGAATGTCTGCTGATTGCACCCTGTGTCTACAGAGCATTGTTCATGTGACAGGTTATGCTGACAGTACTTTACTTTCTGATGGGTTTGTCTACTAGCAAAGATGAGGCAGTAGACACTGTTTAAGTCATTGGGCAGGGTTTGATTGTTGAGGTTGTTTTGATGTTTTTAGGATGTGGGGTTTTTGGGGCATTTCTTGGGTGGTTGTGCATGAGGAGTGAAAACTTTGGCTTTTTTTCATGACATTTTCTATATTTTCTCAAACTGCAGTCGAAAAATGTCCCTTCCCAAAGGAATTGCTGGTCTGTAGACTTGTGATTGTCATTGTAACTCAGCCAGGGATAGACAGAAACTTGTTATGTAAGAAGTCAAAAATGGTGATATTTAATAAGAGGTTTATTCTGCATGGCAAGAATTTAAACTATTGTCTAATTAGCAGGCAAAGCACTTACTTTGCCCTCTAGTTCCTTATGTGTTATGAAGGTTTATTACACTGATTCATATAGCTAATTACAGCTCATAAATGTCCCCATAAAATTAGTCAAAATAAGAGTGTTGAAATGTCTTGCTGCCATTGGCTACCCAGTTGGTTTGGTTCTGGTGAGAAGTTTGTAGATAAAGCATGAATTTTAGAGTTGAAGATGTCATGGGACTTGAGTGTCATGCTGCTTCTCATTATGGAAAGAGTCAGCCTCTATCTAAAAGTTGTAGCTGAAACTTATTTTCTGGTTACAGCTACTCCTTGCCTCTCCTTGTCAGCAGTGTCAGTCAGTGAGCTGCACCAAGGCTAAAAGCCATTAAAATTGTGATAATTGTCAGTAAGTCAGTGACACCACTTCTGGGAACACAGTTACCAGTGAGATGCTTTCATTGGATATTTGTGGTTTTGCTCAAATGGCAGTCAGTCAAGATGTGGAGCTTAACAATGTGAGCTGAAGTGGCCACTTCTTTAATAGTGCAGCTAATGGCTTCCAGATGCAGGTTATTGTAATATGCTCAAATACTTCACACGTATCCTGGAGTCTGCATCTTAGAAGATTCTTGTCACTGTGAAAAGGAAACCAGGCTGTAGGAGAGGCAGCGATTTTATTGTGTGGCTATACATCAATAAATTTCAGAAATTGTCAGCTATTATATACTGTTGATTATTTTTTGCATATAGAAAATAAGGTATGGGAACGTAAAAGGAAAGTGCTCCATGGCAGTCACAGAAGAAGTGTCACCTGATCCCTGATTATTTTAAGGGAACTAAAGCAGCCTGTCACATAGCTTTTGTTTGTTTGCCTGATGGGGTGCATTGAGAGATGTATGTCTTAAGTGACTGAAGATACGTGTTTCTTTTAACTGTCACATTAAACTAGAATGTCACTTTTAGTTAGTCTCTGTTCAGAGGCTGATCTCCTCTGTTTTTAATAATTTATGTGTAAATTGTGTGAAAGATTTAAAATGTGACAGCTCTGAAATAAGAAGATTGATGCTACTCTAGTGTGATCTGATTTGGATTCTGACCTAATTTCTTTTAGTTAGTGATTGGTATAGGACTTGTGGGGTGCATGAGCTTATGACTTTTGGAGATTACTGGCTGATATTTTTAGGTTACCAGTTAATCCTGTTTAGGAATGGGATTTTCATCTGAAAACAGACAGCTCCTTAAATTCTTCCTGTTTTACTTTAGAATGATAACTGGAAATTGTACAGAAAAAGCAATGGATTGTTTGCTTATTTTATGCTGTCTTGTGCTGTGGCTTTCTGCTACGTGATTATTTTCTGTGTGCACAAGTTTAAAAAATGCTATTTTTCTTCAGTATTTAAATAAAAGTAAGATCTTCCATGGAGGCAGTTAGTTTTGCATGTGCTCTAAAAGAGCTATGGGAAAGCATTGTGTGCACATTGCCCCAAACGTGTTCTGAGCCTTTCAGTCTGGATTTTTCTTTTTTTTTGCCTTGTAGCTGTTTGCAAAGCAGCCAGACCATAGATAAACTTAACAAATGCAAATTCACACTTCCATTTGCTTATTCAACAACTGTGTTCCATATATAAACCCTCTCTTCCAGATGTTTTTCTCCTTGTTAGCAGTACCTTTCGTTTGCTTTTAACGTATTGCAGAGAGAGCCTTGTTCTTCAGTTCCACGCTTAGTGAGGGGTTGCCATCTGCTGTGTGAGTCTGTTTGGAAGGTAAGCATTTTGTCACCTGCTCCTGCAGATTGAGACCATAATGCTTTACCAGCCTGATTTATGAGGTCACCTCTGCGAATTTTTATTCGGCTTTGTGAAAAGTGTAAGGAAGCAGAAAAATAGTGGCTATTGTAGCTTGAATGTTGGAATGTTATGTGGAGGATTTTAGCTCCCGTAGTGGTTTTGTTTCCTTTTTCTATGTCCTCTGTGATGGGAAAGGAAGCCAAACTGAGGTGGAGAAGCGAGAATTTGCACTATAAGTGTGAAGTGTATGAGTAATATCATGTTGCATTGACAATATTGCTGAAACTGTGTGGGTTTTATTGCTGGCTTCGCATGTTAGTATTGATAGGCTTTGCCCATTTCAGTGAAAGGACATGTATGGGACTGAGCTTGGTGTAAATTTCTGTGAGTCCCCCTGCCGAAAGTTTTACTGCCTTCAAAGAGGTCTTGCAATGCACACTCTGTGTGCTGAAGCCTCTTCTGTTCCCATTGCAGAGAGAATTCCCCTAATGGATGCGTGAGGTCTTTCACTCGCTGGAAAAAAGGCTGAAGTGAAAGGGAGGGGAGTAGGAGGATGTGACATTCACGTGGGAGATGTCGTGCCTGGTATGACATCCCTGCATGCTGGAACCCAGTTACAGTCATGCTCCTGTCTTCTGAGGGCAGGAAAGGTGCAGCTCTGGGGGCACTGTTAGCAGTGAAAGACAGCAGCCACGTCCCAGGAGCTCTCCCACACACATCCAGATGAACTTTGCAGGGTTTTTTTCCCTTGTGTTTCCTTCCACAGAAACTCCTGAGAGTTATTGAGGGTGTGTTTAAGGAAGAAATCAATTCAGCTACTGTTCTCAAACAGCTGTTGGGGTAGAGGGAGCATTATGTCTCACTGAGGCCTTGTGTGCCTCTTTTGTCCCTTCAGAACTGCCTTAACAACTGTCCACGTCTGCTTCCTTTTCTTCTTTTTCCCTTCTGTTTCCTCTGCAGTTCCTGTTTATCATTTGTGGGGTTTTTTTGGTTTTTTACTCCCACAATATAGAAATAAATAATACAAATATCTGCAGAACTTGACTGACTTGCGTTTCTTAAATTCTGAAAAAGTTGAAATTGTAGAGATTTGGTAAACTTACTTAATCATTTGTATGAAGCTTATCTGAATGTTGTATAAATCACACAGAGCATCAGCTTTCTGCTCTTTGCTTACCTGGCAGCAGTCACATGGAAGAGACACTACTGCCTAGATACTCAAGTTCTTTGGGTAATTAATTTACTTTATTTTTAATCACACAACTCAGATTTTGAGGTATCAAAAGGAGACTGTTTGTGGGAATGGTTTTGACTTAATTTGTGTGTGTATGCATGGGATAAGCACATTCATTACACTAGGGGAGACTTCTAGCTGATGTAAGAAGTGTTAGTCAAGTTTTACTCACTTTCAGCAAATTCCTGAAGAGTGCATATATACATGGATGCTTGGTAAACAGGTGTTTTAAAGCAGAGCTTTGAAGTCTTACTCGTAAGGCAACTCAGACAAAACAGAATCCTTTTCTGGGGATGAAGTTGCCTGGAGGAAGGTGCTGCTGAAAAGAACCAGCAGGAGGATCTTTAAAAAGGACCTGAAATTAGGTATACTGTATTCTGGTGTTGCCTTAACGTAAATATGAGAATCGACCAAGCTTGTCTTTAATCACTTGGGATGAAAGAACATGCTTTTCACACACTTGCTTAATGGTATTTTGCAATGTGTTCTGGGGCTGTCTGGGAAACAGAATGGGCTTGATAGTAGCCTGCATAAAATTTCATTGATAAAATGCTGTAATTATGGAAAGCTGTTGAGTGGAGGAATGTCTGTAGCTATCCTTTCTTTCAGACTGGATATACAGTTCTTTCAAAGCGTTTTCAAAAGACTTGCATCATTTACTCTGATAAAGGCAGCCAAGATTTGAGGCCAAAATACATTTACTTGCATGTTAGAAATTGTGTTGACGAAGGAATGCTTATTGCTTGGAGGAAAAAAAGAGGTTTTGCGAATTTTAATGGCTTTTTCTAGGAGATGGTTGCAAGATTTATAGTATTGGCTCCAAAATTCTTTATCTGTATGGGTTGTTTGTAAAAGCCAACTGTGCATAAATCAAGTAAGATGCTTGGTATAGATATTTGAAGCATGAAACTTATTAATTTAGTCTTTTAAAAGCCTATACAGTGTACCAGCTTGGTACCTTGGACTGTGTCTCCAATGTGTATGTTCTCATTTGGTTGACTTTTACTGCTGCTGTTGTTAGTGACCCTGAGTTCAGTTTCATACAGACTTATGTTGATGCTGTTCTTTGGTATTTACAACTGTGTTGAAAATATTTCACTTACAGCAGATCAAGATGAGCAAATGTAGGCTTATGGTAGTAACAGGATAATTCAAGTAAGTGTGAGAAGCATTAAAATACCTTGTTTTTTTAAAACATATTCACAGTTAACAACACAGCTGAAACTGTTAAATTGTGCTTAACCCCTGAGTCATCTCATGCTTAGCACTTTATTTTATCCTGTATTTCAAGTCCCATATCTACGTGAAGAATAGTATTTGGTTTTTCGCAGATGATGCCATGCTAACAGGAATATTAACTGACTTGCTGCCACAACGTTTATGGATACCTTCAGAATTCCCACGTTAATGTGCACCATGGTGTGTGTCAATGTGCTGTGTCTGGTTTGAAGTGTTCAGTTTTGAGTGGTTTTCCATGCTGTCAAAATGAGTTTCTTTATCTACTTAACTTTTGACTGGAGAAGTTCTACCTGTTAAGGGACTGCAGCATCTGGCATGGGACGAGAGGCTGAGAGAGCTGGGACTATCCAACTTAGAGAAGAGAAACTTTGGGGGGATCTTATTAATTTTTATGAATGTCTGATTGGGGGAGAAAGAAGAAAGTTTGTAAGGAAAACAGGGACAAATTCCTCTTGATGGTGCTCCATGAAAAGACAAGCTGCTTTAAGATAATATTTAATGATAAATTTGCTCTATGCATTTCTTGTATATTCCAGAAATATTTCACTATCACAAACCTTTTTATTTATCTGTAATATTGTATTTATTATATATTACTGTATTATTATATAGTTTTTATGGGAATTACTTGAATTATGTGATGAACCTAATTAAAAAATTATTAATCCCTCAGAAAGCCAAATAAAAACTTTACAGCTGTGGAGAAAACCATGTGATCTAAATAGAAAACCAGAACACAGATAAAAGGCCTTCTTACATTTAATAGTAAACTTTAACGTAGAAGTATTGAATATGTGCTGGGTGAGATTTATGTGATGGTGGCTCAGTGTGTCACTAGACTAAGGCAATTAAATACTTAGGAGGAGCAAGAGAAGGTCAACTGCCATTTTAAAAGCTGGGTATGAAATCCTACACTGTCAAAAGTTGTCCTGCTTTTATGCAAGCTACCACTTAACAGGTGTTGGAAAAGAAGGACACTTTTTGTGTTGAAAAACACCATGTTCATGTTCAGCCAAATGAAGGATTTTTTAAGAAGTTGAAAGTAGTTTTTTTGGGGTTTTTTTCCCCCAATCTCATGTTTCAAAAACAGGAATTGAAAGTGTTGCTCAGTCGCTTTGCAAGGCTGTAACAATGGGTCATTGCCAGGCACTGCAGTAGGGGTTAAGGATGATGGAGAGATAAGGCACAATGCTGAAAACAGAAATGTAAAGAGAGAAATGCTGATTTTGGGTCAAACTGTTTCTTTTACTTCTTCAAAGGTACATTGTTAATGATCTTTTATGAAAAGAGACTTAAGTGCATTCAGTGAGTGGGTTAACCACTCAGTGTATTATGTTTTATTTTCCTAAATGAAACTATCTGATACTTTCACTACTTAAGGAAAATGAAAAAAGAAAAAAAAGTAACAAAAATGTATGAGTGGAGGTGATTTTATAGTAGTTTTCATTTTCTTTGTACTGTAAATGAATGCACTTTCACTTTGAGTAACATCATTTAGATAGATTTCTGAGTGATGGAAATTATTCCCTCTTAAAGTGCTGCAAGCCACGATGGTTTATTTTTTTTGTAACTGACAAGTACACCTCTAAACCATGTCTCTAAGAGCCATATCCATGTGACATACCCATCCCTGAGGAATGGTGGCTCCCTCACTTCCCAGGGCAGCCTGTGCCAGTGCTTGACATCCCTGTCAGTGATAACCCATTCACCTGCTTCTCCTGCTCACTAAATTCACTTCAGTTTGCAAAGGATAAAAGGCTTTCCAAGGTTTGTCTTCTCATTTCTTCCTCCTTACCTTGACTGCAGCCTGGGCCAGGTCCCTGTGGGCTGTCTCTGTGCCATCAGCTGTGCAATGCTGATGGGTTTTAAAGAAGCACAGCAGCAGTCCCTGCCTGCTGCAGCCTCTGCAGCCTCCTTATCAGGCTTGTCCTGTGTTCGTGTTCATGTTTCTTAGCAACGTGAACTCCAGAAACTGCAAAAAATTCCCTTGCAGGGGTCCCAGTGTTTTAGTGCACAAGTCCTAGCACCAAATAAATACAGTGATATCTGTATTTATTGAATTTATTTAGATTCTGGTGGACCTGAGGAAGTTATAATACTATTAGGTCTTCAGGTTTGAGTGACTGACCCAGACAAACTTTATCTGAACTAATTGAAGACAGAAATGTGCAGTGTTCCTAAACTCTGCTCTCCCATCTGCCTGTGGGTTAAATGAGTCCTGTCCTGGAAGGTCAGTCTGTCCTGCCTGTGAGCCACATTTTTATTCCATCTGTTAATGTGAATGTTCTGAAGATGACGCCAAGAAAGAGTTTACTAAATTTACACACTTTTTATGGGAATAGATAGTCCTTGAACAGATCAAGTTTTTTTCTGGATACCACAATTAAACTGATTTTGACCACCCTCTCAAAAGTCAAGTGGTGGAAAATGACTTCACATACACACACACACACATATATATATATATAANAGACTGTGTCCTCTTGTTCTGTCAGTTGCTGCCTGGAGAAAGAGACCAACCCCCAGCTGTCTACAACTACCCTTCAGAGAGTTATAGAGTGATAAGGTCACCTCTGAGTCTCCTTTTCTCCAGGCTAAACAACCCCAGCTCCCTCAGGCGTCCTTCATATGGCTTGTTTTCCAAGCCCTTCACCAGCTTTGTTGCCTCCTCTGGACACGTTCAAGCATCTCAATGTCCTTCCTGAACTGAGGAACCAGAACAGGACACAGCACTCAAGGTGTGGCCTCACCAGTGCTGAGTTCAGGGGAAGAATGACCTCCCTGCTCCTGCTGGACACACCATTCCTGATCCAGGCCAGGATGCCATTGGCCCTCTTGGCCACCTGGACACACTGCTGGCTCATGTTCAGCTGCTGTCACCAGGCCCCCAGGTCCCTTTCCTCCTGGGCACTGTCCAGTCACACCGTCCCCAGCCTATAACGCTGTAGGGGGTTATTGTGGCCAAAATGCAGGACTCGGCACTTGGACTCATTAAACCTCATTTTGTTGGACTCTGCCCATAGGTCCAACTGTTCCAGGTCTCTCTGCAGAGCCATCCTATCTTCCAACACACGCTCCCAGCTTAGTGTCGTCCGGAAATTTACTAATGAAAGATTCAATAGCCTCATCCATGTCGACAATGAAAATATTGAATAGAGCTGGTCCCAGCACAGACCCCTGAGGGACACCACGGGTGACTGTCCCCAGCTGGATATAGCACTGTTCACCACCACTCTCTGGGCCCGGCCATCCAGCCAGTTCCTGACCCAGCAGAGAGTGCTCCTGCCCAAGCCCCGGGCTGCCAGCTTATCCAGGAGTGTGCTGTGGGAGACAGTGTCAAAAGCCTTGCTGAAGTCCAAATAGACAACACCCACAGCCCTTCCTGCATCTACCAATCGGGTCACCTGGTCATAAAAGGAGATCAGGTTGGTCAAACATGACCTACCCCTCCTAGGTATGATTATGAAGCTATTTATATTCATAACATATATAATGCACTACTATAAAATATCTTAAATTCAGGCGCTAAACTGGTACAATATAAAAAGCAGAGCTGTAAACTTTGATTTCTTGTTATGAGGAAAATTGGGAATACGTAAAGCTTATAATGCAGGACTCTTAATTTTTTCTATGTTTAGGCAAATCACAAAGGGTAGCTGAAAAGATAACTTTCAGTACCAGTGTTCAAATCTCAAAGTTTTCTTATTCTCATGAATTCTTGTTACAGCTATGATTTATATTTCCAAATGTAGCAAGCATAATATTCCAAATCCTGAAGAAATTTTTTTACTTCCCTCCCTCTTTAACACATTAAGAAGGATGCGGGGAGGGAGAAAGCAGAAAAAAGCTGGTGCTGAAAAATTCCAACCTCATTCCTACTCTTTTATAAATTGCTGTTAGTATTCTTGTCTGCATGTGTGAGCCCGAGGTCTGAGCTTGAGGTTTAAACTATAAACAGAGATGAGATAATTTTGTACAGGAATAAATGTGCACAGATGGAGATAATCAGAAGTGACTTAAATGTGTGGGCTTTTCTGGAGGCGCCAAAAGCCCACCACACCACACTGACGTTGATGGGGACTACAGGTGTGAATTATGCTCAGCCATAGCCCCAGTCTGCTTTGTAGAAGGTGTTCAGACACCTACAGGAGTACCCAGGAGTGTCTCATTAAGTGCTGTGGGAGTTGGGGATTTGGGCGTGTTCATAAATCTCTGAGACACCTCTTTGCATATTTATTGAGATTTCTTTAAAATTCTTGCTGTGCTGTTGACAGTTGCCATAATTAAAGCTACTTTCTTTTTTTTTTTTTTTGTGCTTGTCTTATAGTTCTCAGTTAATTAAAAGAAATCCTAATGTTGTGAGCTCAAGGGTAGAAGCGACAAAAACTTTCAAGGACAGTACTTTGCATAACATGAAGGATATCTCTGGGACTCTTTAACCTGTTGGATACATTAAAATTCAGGAAGAGGACCTTTTGTGCTTTAAAAGTCTTAAAGATAAATGCAAAAACAAGCTTTTTTAAAATAAAGACAACACTTCTGTAGATACACCTCTGAGAATCAATTCTTTGAAATTTAGAAGGAAAAATATTTTAGAAACTGTTAACGAATTCTGAGCATTTTTTTATTGACAGTCATCTGGCATGACTGGCAAAAACCCCCTTATTTTTCTTTGTGTTACTTCCATTTAAGGCACACTTCTGTAGTAAAGGAAAATGTTGGTATTGGCAGAGACTCAGAATTTTTTCTCGCTCCTTAATAGTCACGGTGATTAACTGTGGATAGTAACAGAGCTTTTTTATTTAAGAAAAAAACCCTGTAAATTTGTATTTTTGCAATGACATAGTCTTTCATGTAATTCCTATACTGTACAGTAAGCCTCCTTTAAGCTAATAAATCAAACTTCATGTCCTTGAAATAATTTTCATTCCCAGTCTTTCCCAGCCACAGTATCAGCCTCTCTTTCCAAATTCTGAATGTGAGAATATTAAAAAATAAAAAAGGCAGAAAACCCCCAAGCATGAGTCTTGCAGAGTTTTGACACACTTTCTGTGAAGTATAGCCATTTTCATCCTGTCATGTAGCATAAATGTTTTAACAGGCAAACACACCTCCCCGCTTTCTAATCTCAGTTCAGTGTAAAAGGATTTTTCTCTGGCCTTGCTGTGCTGGCAGCTCCCTGAAGTTCTGTATTTTCCTGTACACACTGGTCTGACCACGTTCCCCTTGCCCATCCTTCACTCCTCTTCTGTTCCCCCACTGAAACATCATCATTTTGTCTTTCCATTCCCTGTCCCCATCCTGCTCCCCCAGCAGGGTTTGTGTCCTACCTCCCCCAGGGCCACGTGCTGCCCACGGCAGGTTTGCCTGTGGGTAGACTCTGTGAAAAACGTCTTTTTGCTTTCTGCCTTCTTCCTCCCTTTAATCTCAGCGAAGCCTGACGGTTCTCAGATCTCTTCTGAAACCTCTGCTTTACTGTGATGACTGCAGGACAGAAAGGAAATGAGACTCTCACTCTTGTCAGCAGCACTTCCTGAAGTTTGTTTCTTTGCGTGTCCAGTCCATCCCCTTGTTCTTACCTCTTTTTGCATGGCTCGGTTGCTGGGCACAGGACAGATCTTTGTCCTCGGTACCAGAAAGACCAAGGACTCCTAATCCCTGAGTAGGATTTACTGCAGTGCAAATACCAGTCTGGAGAGGTAGGTCTGGCTTTAAAAACCCTTTCTCTGTGATTGGAGGTGTTCACTATGTACCTCAGTGAAATCCAGCATTGGCTAGGAGGGAACTGTGGTAATTTTCCTTTCTTTTTTTAATTTCTTTTGTTGTTCTGTGGCTTATACTGTATTGTCCAGTTTGATGCATTTCAGTACCTAAAATCTGACTTTCCAGACAGAAAAATACATGTACGGGTTCCCACTTAACTTGTGAAAAATATGATCAGGATTGTGGGGCTTTTGTGATTCACAGGAATTGCATTTATACATTTGTATTATTTTGCACATATGTGTTACTTGAGCTGTGGTGTGTCCTTGTCATTTCATTTTATATATTGACTTAAAACCTCTTGACAATTTAGCCCTTAACAATACTGCTGGACTAGGTAGTTTTTCTCTCCTGCTTTAATTGAAAGCTTAGGTCAAAGGGAGATGAATGGATTGTCTGTGTCACTGGAATTTGTAATCAGCTTTACCTTCTTACAAGTTTTATTAATTCTATTTTCTTTTAATTATGTTTTTGCTGTAAATGTTGCATAAGGCAATGTGTTTTGTTGAAAACTAGGGATTGCTACTTTTCTTCTTTGCCTCAATTAATTCTTTTTTTTTTTTTTGTTTGGGTTTTGATTTACTCTGTTTTAACTGGTCCCTGCTTTTCTTGAAAAATTGCACAACAGGTATTTAGTTCAATATTCTTTCCAAACCTGAGCTTCCAAAACTTTCTTGTCATGTTGCAATAAAAAAACCTTCACCAAAGGAGAAAGAAAATGTTAATGAATGAATTTTTATTTAAAATAAATTTAATGCAGTGGATGATTTTTTTTGTAATTATGCAAAACTAAGTTTAAAAATGAATTCTTGTCAAGGTTCTTGAATAAAAACTGTCGGATGTCTTGGCCTTTCTCTTTTTGAAAGGGAAAAACTCTGCTCTTGTTCTTTAAAAACGACTTCCTTGGAATTGCCTGTAGTGTGGGGAGGTTTTTGCTTAGTGGTTTTGCTGACATTTCTCTAAGTCTTGCTTGCTTGCATTTTTAATCTTCCTGATGTTTATTTGCTTGCAGTGTTCGAGATGTCACTTCAGTTTTGCTCATAAAACTACTTAGGCATTTATCTTTCACCCACTGCTAATGTTAGACCTGGGTTATTTGTGGTTCCTGCTTTGTCCTTCAAGCTCCTTCCTTCTCCCTATTGTCTTAAGAGATAGAAATGTTGACTTAAGTGGGGGAAAATACCAGTCTACCTTTTTTTTTATTATTATCATGCACTCTGAAAGATGATTTTCTTCTGTATTTTTGTAAAGCAGGTTTTGCAAGAAGTCCTGTATGGGATTTTTTTTTTTTTTTTTTTTNTTTTTTTTTTTTTTTTTTTTTGTCCCACTAAATTTATTATTCTAAAGTGTTCTTATTTGACTGTTCAGATTTGCTTCAGAAATGGCTGACCTTCAGGAAAGAATGAGATGTTTTTTCTAATGGAGTTTTGCCTCTAGTGCTTTATAATACTTAAAAGCTAAGTAATGAGAATTGCTGCTTCTACGAAACTCTGCCAAGTGCCAAGTATTTGGTGGGTTATTCTTTTGTTGGATTTGGAGTTGGAAATTTAGATGGCATATAAGAAAAGGAGAAGAAGAGCCAGATGAGATATTTAAATCATATTTAAGTAAATCTTACCAGATTTGAAAAATGTGATATGCAGCAAAATCATTCTGTTCTCTAGCAGTATGTGCTTCTTGGTTTGTGCTTATACAAAAATGCAAAAAGGGTGTTATGCAAGGGAGTGTTTCTTTGTTTGACACTCACCACAAAGCCACCTGTTGAAACATGGATGATTCCCAGTGCAAGACCTAAGGTGTGGCTGCTGCTGCTGAAGCACGTTTACCAACCTTCAGGAAGCATATTCTCTCGTTAGCAAAGTACAATCTGAAAGCCTGATCAAGTGAATGCATACAAATTTCGGAGGGACTACATGGGCTGGGAGGTGGTGATGTGCTACTAACAGACACTGAGCTGCCAGCTGACTCCTGGAAAAATCTGCTTAAACACAGCCCTGCACAAGGGTGAGTTTAAAAACATCTCTTTTGGACATCTTCATATTTCATAGTATCAAAAAAAGCCTCATGGCACTCTTATGCAATATTTAAAATGGCAACTCTTGACTCATGTTCTAACCTCAGTGTCAATAAATGTAATTAATTATGCATTGTCAGGGTGTTGAGGGGAATTTATTCTCAAAATAAATGTGGAAAAACTAATGGAAATCACCAAAGTCTATAAAGGATGTTTAGTTCTGTCTCTTCTGTCACCTGTGGTTAGCTGTGTGGGTATGTGGTATTTCTGAGCCTCTCTCCTGTCTGTGAACTATGTAAAAGAGGGTGGCCGGTTTGGAACATTTGAAAGTATTACTCTGAATTGTCACTGACAACGTGGGATGATGTTCACCAGTTTAATTGAGTAATTAGTGGGACCCTAGACCTTGGACTTCTTGAGCTGTAAATGCTTAATATGTAATTTATACCAAATATTTTCATAATCCTGCACGTAGATCTTGAACATGTTCTTGCAATGTCTGTGGTTTTGTTTCCTGTTACCGTCTGTCTCCAGAATCCCCTTACTGTCTGTGAAGCAACATTTACATAGACCCAAAATGTTTTATGCAAAGATAATGTTACATTTTGTCCCTGAGGACTACTGAAAGCTGTAGAAGTTATTAATACTCGTGAATGTATATACATGTAGTGGAACAAACCCTGTTTACTCAGAACCAGGTCCTTATGGTTTGAATTGATACAAGTGTTGGGAAGATAAATTACATAGAGAGCTGACCCTATGAGAAGTTAATTTTTTGGGGAAGTTGATATATTGATAAGATTAATGGTAATATTGAGCAATAGTCCTTCTGAACAACTTTCCCATAAATATTTTATTTAAGGTAGGTATTAATGTAGAGGGTTCAATTTACTATTTGTGATTTTCTCATAAACTAAAACTCTACCTGTTTCTCACTCAAGGTGGAAGTTTTAGCAGCTGAAGTGTATCAGGAGGTAGCGATAACTTTTGACAAGCAAACTGTTTCCTCTATCCGTAGTTAAGGTCCTATTTGTGTTGGAAACGTATTAGTTATGCTTTGGCCCTTGCACTTGCCTTTGTGACTGTTGGCAAATCACTCACAGTGTTGATTATGCCTTAGTTCATGTTCTGTGTTTTCTCGGTGTTGCCTGACCCGGTGTATTCAGCCATTCAGTTCGTGTAGCCCTTGTCTGTCAGGCTGCTCTCTTTGGTACCTTTTCATCTGCTTAACATTCATTTCCTTTACTGTCTTAGGCTTCCATTTAGATGTTTTCATACCTCATCTCACTCAGGGCATTTTTTTTTCTCTTCCCCCTTCCTCATCTTTCAATTTCTGTACCAGCATAATACTTTGTGTTTCATACAGTGATTTCCCTACTCATCAGATTTTCAAGCTTACCTATTGTTTTCTCTGCAACTTTCTTCTCTTATCTGCTGTTCTGAGATTTCATCTATTATTGCATCAGTGAAATGCCCATGACATTTGCAAGTTCTTGCTCCATTAAAAGGAAGAGCTTAGCTCTGCCTTCCTACTGATAATATTGTTTATCTGTAATCTGTTGCACCTAGAATGCAGGAATACAAAATTTCTGCCTCTAATTTTATTCTATTGGGATTTCCCAATGAAACAAGACCCTTTCAGTCATTCAGTTTTGTCCTTCTGCTTCCAATTCCTATTGGAATTTCAGTCAAATTGGTGATGAAATTTCTATAAGCCTTCTGTGAATCAGTAGCTGGTTGAGAAAGCTTCTGCTTCTACAGCAAGGGATGATAAGGGAATGATAAGGAAGAAAAAAGTAGAAGAGGCAAAAAAAAATAAAATGCAGGAAACTGAACTGGTATTCATCTTTGCAGTATTTGCATTTTGTTGCAATGGTTAGGGGGCTGTAAAAGGGAGAATACCTGGTGTGGGCAGCCTTAGCAGGTTACAGAACTGCAGCAGCTCAAGACACCCTTTTGGATATAAAAGCTCGTTCGTGCATGAGCTGAAGTGTGTTCTTAGTAAATCTGCAGTAGTGTGCTGATCTATAACCAAAATGCATGTAAAGGAAGCAATGGGGATTTTGTCTATCTTTTTGGCCATTAACATTACAAATTGCATTATGTTACTTGAGAGAATAACTACAGGCAATTGATGTAAGAGTTTACTTCCTTGGCAATTTTCTTGATGTGTATCTATGACATGAATGAGTTTGGTAGCTCAGAGAGGTTTAACATGTGCTCAAACATGGGTTTGCATGAGACATGCTTTTGGGAGTGAATTGATAACCTGCTTATAACACCTTGAGATATAGATATATAGATATATAGATATATAGATACCTAGATATATAGCTATACATACACACACATAATGGAGTACTGTTGGAGACCACAAACTGAGTTCTTCTGTGATGAAAATATTCCAGGAATGCAAGTGATGTCCTAGAACTGCTGGTGTTTATTCTTTAAAACCAGATTAGATACAATCCACAGCACCTCCTCCCAGTAGTGACACCTACACCTCTGTGCTGAAATGCTCTTGGTGTGAATGTCACATCCTCAAAACCTGTTGGGTTCTTTTGCAGGTATGCTCCTGTTCTGCTGTGGTATTTGCCCACGTCAATAGAGATTTCAACACCTAAGTCATGATTCTGTGTCTATTAAAGACAGACCTCAGGCTTTATTTTGTGATTTACTTAAGGATATCTTTCTTATTCGAGTTTACCTAGAACCTTGAAGAAAGAAGGGGTAGCTCATGACTACTCAAGCATTCAATATTGTAAATAATTAAGTTTTCCAAGATGTTAATGTACATTTACTTTGAAATTGCATTGCAGGGGCAATAAAGGTTTGCTTTCAGCGCTGAAATTGAAGCTATTTTGCTACCATACCTTGAATGGGAGTATTGATAATAGCTTCAACAAAGCATGCTTTGGAAAGGAGGCCTTTCTAGTAATTAGGATTATTTATAAAAAGCACTGGGGCATTAAAGAAAGTTCATTACCCAAACCATTACTGCACTGTGGACCAGAACCGGCAGATGAAATAGCTTTTTTAAGTGGTAGCTTATCACTACCTAGAGAACCTGAAAACCTGGGAGTGAAAGAGGCTAAAAAGAGGCATTGTTGTTAATGATGGGGTATAAGCCATGAGGAGAGCTTAGGGTTCTGTGTGCATCCTTTAGTACTGTGTTGTGCAGAGCATCAGATCAGAAACCTGTGCTGCTTGCTAGGACGTTTTCACATTATTATTTATTGTGGTGGTGGGGTTGTGTGTTGTCCTGTCTCTCCCTGCCTAGCAGTAGTCTGGAGAGAAACCACAAAGTCCTATTACTAATTCATTTTCCTTATGCTGCCTGTGCCGGCTGTTTTCTACACGTCACTTCTTTCTTTTTTTCCCCATTTAGCTTTGTAAGAGCTACAGCTGAAACAGAGCTATTCCTCAGAGTTTGCCAGTACAAGTTGTTCTACAGCTGTCTAGGGATGCTGAAAAAGGGGAGGCTGTTTTCCACCTACTCAGAATAGTTCAGAAGTTGTGCCCTGTGATAAACGAAGTACAACTCATTCCTTTGTAGAGGAAACTTGTGTAGTTTATTAGATCCTGCAGGTGATTGGAAAGCTGATGCTCTCCCAGCAGTGCAGTGGTTACAGGCAGTGACAGGATAGAATGTGCTTATGCTTGCCCTCACTTGGCTCTCCTTTGAAAATACTGTTGGGGTCATGGCCACATCACTCAGTGTTTGTTGTATTTTCTCACAAAGTTCTAAAATTCTTAAGAGCATTATGAGAATCATGTGCAGAGAGGTTTGGTGGTTTTTTTTTTGGTGAAGGCTCATGTTATTACTGTTTTCTTATGGATGAATGGATCAGAACTGTGTAGACAGTGAAACTTTTGTCCAATGTTTCCTCTAACATTACTTTCAAGCCCTTTGCTATAAGGTTCTGTCTTCTGTGACTGTAAGTTTCTAACAGGGCATCATTGCACATGTACAGAACTTCATGTACGTCCCTTTAAATATTTTGACATGTTTGTGTGACAAATTGTTGCTCCTAACAAAGAGAAATAAGAAACATTGACAGTTTTCATTCTTTCATTTCAATTAAAAGTGCTTCTCTAATCTTTGGTGGGACCAGCTGTTGAAAAATATCAGTGTTAAGCAACAGGATATATGCAGGAAAAAGGTTAAAATCTTTTTCTGCCCTACTAACTTTTGAATTAGATTACAAATTACAATTTCATCCTTTCAGTAATAAAGAAAAGGTCTTAAATGCAGAGTGATGGAATAATCAGCAGCACTGTTGCTTCCAAACAGGTGACAGTGTTGAAATTTTAATTCCATTAAATTTTGTTCTCTGGAGATGCAGCTTGTTCTTTTAGCCGTTTGTCTAGCCACATAAGCTGGAATGTGTTCAACATGCTTGCCAAGAACAAATCCATTGGAAGAAATGTTATACTTTGACCCAAGTTCAAGAAATTCTAAAGCAACAAAAGATAAATATTTCTGAAGACTTATTTAATGTTCAGCTTAGCTGTTTACATTATTTGTCCTCCCTGTGATCTGATATACACTTGCTTAATAGCATGTACATAAATTTTTTCTATATATTTATTTCTGCTTTCCTCTACTTTAATATGACTCTGCTGTCTTTTCCCTTGGTCCTTTGCAAAAGGTTTGTGTGTAGAATCCTGTAGCAACAATTAATTTAAACCCAATTTAATGAGAATTTATTTTTGTTTTGATTATCTACAATTCCTAGCAAATGGTAGAAAAATTCAAGAAAGTTCACTCTTTTACATCGATGTACTTATATTCTTTGTTTTCTATTTTTGAAAAACTTCTTCAGTAAGCTGCAGAGTGAGTATTTTGAGCATGAACATGTTTGGATCTTTCCTTAGAACTTACATTTATTTTTGGCTGTCTGTCTGGGGTCCAGCACAATTGCTGAAGACCACATTTTAGTGTGTTGACTATGGATTTGACAGGGGATGATAGCTGGGCATCTACATTGATGAGAGTTTTCCAGCTATTGCTGAATACAAAGAAGGTTTTGACTTTCTTCTGAGAGTTGGACAGAGCTCCTGTTGAGAGTTGCTTGTTTTTCCTCTTGGACAGACCACAAGATGTGATGTAACAGGCTGATTTGTGGTTAATAGCAGTGGGTGAGATTGGAGCCTGGAGTATCAGCTTGATGCAAGAAATGAGCTAATGGATCCAATCTCTATATAATAAACTTAGTTGTTCTTGGAGTGCCTCATAATTTGGTTGCTTTGATTATAAGCTGAAGTTAATTTTATTATTCATTAAAAATAAGTAAAGTTTCCTGGATAAATTCATCGCAATGCTTGCAGCTCTTGCTGCCAGACGCCGTGTGCCTTAAAGAAATGGGAGAGCATTACCTGAACACAGGATTGCTGTGTAGGAACTGAGGGTGTTTTCCCTGTGGCTCTGGAGATCATCCAGGTGATCTGAAAAGCTGCACTGCTTCTCTGCAGGTGCCATGGTTTCACCCTTCAGAGGACAAATGTCAAATGTAAAATTGACAGAGGAATGACAGAGGAGGATGTTATATATTAGCCTTTCACTGAGGGGAGTTGCAAGGAGGTGAAGAGAAAAATATATGTACTTTATCCACACTAGAAATATGATAAAACTTATTGGCCATGAGTCCTATTTTTAAAATTCATTAAAATTAATGAAGTAGCTTGAAGGCTTGTTTGTGCAGTGGGCTTCAGGGACTCTTGAAGCCATGAAAGCATGTCTCGTGGGTACTTTTTTCACTGGTTTTAGGGATTTTGTAGATGATGACTGGGGCTCTCAGGCTCTGTAAGTTACTTTCTTGCAAAAAAAAAAAAAAACAACCAAAACCCAGAAAAAACCAAAAACTACTTCTTAATCTCTGGGTCAGCATGCTGACATTCTAAAGTGTTCTTTTCAGCCAGAAAATGCTATTTTGGGCATGTGGCTTTAACACAGCAGCAAGGCGAAGGTTATTAATATTCCCCGTCCTTTGACTGTAAGTGGCTGTAAAAATGTACACTTCTTTTGCCTGTTCAAGGTCAGGAGCATCTCTGATTTTCTGAAGTTCACTGAAGTCCTGTTCCTAGTCCTTACATTCATTCAGTTTATTGAAAGAAGACCAGGTTAGTTTGTGATTATGTTCTTAAATGCATTGCCTGAAGTGTTTCTAATCAGTAAACAGTGTATGTACCATAAGGATTTCAATACATCAGGATTTTTCCTTATGGATTTTCCTCTAATCCTTTTCCCCCTTATCTGTTGTGTTCTTTCCTTTTCTACTCTTTCCTCCCTGAAATATCACAGTAAGCAAACAGCATGAAAGGGAGAACATCAGATGGTTTAATTTCTGTAGGACTGAACTACAGCAAATCATGTGCTAGGTAGAAAATCTGAAACACTTTACAGTGCTCCGTGAAAACACAGACCTGCATGGGGGAATTAAGGTGGGATGCCACCCAAATTGTTTCTAAGTGGGGGAATTTATTTCTGAAAGTGAAGGCAAGCTGCTTGCTCAAGATGAAAATTTACTTGTTTTTATGGCACCTTATCAGAGACTGCTTTCCCTTCCTTCAACTTTCATCCCACCACCTCCTGCCAATTTGTACTACATGCACATGCACAAAAGCAAACATGCCTCCCCAACCTAAAAAAACCCCAAACCTGCAGTATTTATACTCTTACTCTCCCTCGGTCCATCTGTCCTGCTGCTTCTGTTGTGACCCAGTGTTGTTTTGCTTTTCTCACTTCATGGGATTACATCCCAAATTGCCACTTCAGGCACAGTACATGGTGCCACATCAACTGTAGAGGGGTGGTGAGCGAGAAGACACAGTGACATCTGTCAACTAGAAGAAGAGAATGGGTTGGCAGAAACATTGCTGAAAATAAAATTGAGCAGCAGAAGGAACAGCAAAACTAAGGCTCCATAATACAGTTGAGGGAAATGGTTTTGTGCATTTATTTTCTATATTAAGGAACGTAAATTATAAAATGTGTAGTTAGCAAAAATGTGCATAAATCTGGTATAGTCACATGATTTTTTCAGCTACCTCTTCTTCCTGAGGAGCCTGTGAGGTGTGTAGGGAATATGCACAGCTTCAACCAGTTGGAAACCCTCACCTAGAGCTAGGACTTGTAGATCTCAGCTAGTATGATCAGCTCTGCTGGCATGCTTCTACTTCTTCCAGGATGTTCTATCAGCTTTCCTATCAAACTTGTGCCTTTTATTGGACTGCCCACCACTGAATGAAAAAAGTTTATTTTAATATTAACAAAAATGTTTTGAGGTGGCTTCAAATTTATGACTTGACCTATTGAAATGAATGTTCTTCTTTTGTTTCTGTGACCCACTCAGGCAGGATACAGCCCTTGGCACCCTGAGCCGGTGTGGGTTCAGCTTTTGCTTGTCCTGCTGCCTGACCTCAAATATGCATTTGACATGGTCAGCGGCTGAACAGCAGCTAAACTGCTTCTGAACACTCAGTGTTAGTGAGGCCCCTGCGTTTGGTTTAGTTGTGTGGATGCTTTAATGTTAATGGAGTATATTTCCTAAGTGCATTGGTAGATTAATTGCAGTGTCAGTACTGGAGTCAAAATGTGTGTGGTACAAAGACACTTGACAATGCTATGAGCACACATCGTGTCTAAATGCACGTAATCTTATCAGAAATCAGGCTTCTTTTTCTCTTCTCTGATCCTTTCTTATCTTCTACCAGCAAAGCATGTGACTGTTCTTTGATTTCACTTGCCTGCATTAAGTAGGAGGCCGTAACTTATCATTGTTAATGCTGTGGTTTGAAAGAAGGAAAGGTAGATTGAGCCTCCAAAAGGACTGAGGGAAGCCAACATCTCACAACCACAGCACGGATTGTACTCTCTCAGAACACAGACTGGCCAGCTGGGGTGGGACATCTGCTGGGATATTCCCACAGGAATAAACAACTGCAATACCAGGAAATCCATTAATTTGCTTTCAGTTGGGGTATAGTGCACATCTGTTTAGGCAATACAGCTGCAGTAGGAGACTGTGGTTAGCATCAACCTGGAATTCTAGTTTCTGTATACTGGAAGTTTCTCTGGCTTAAACTCTTAAAACGGAGCACTCCCAGTTTGGACTCATTACTCCTAGAAAAGAGGTTTTAGAGGATTGCCATCCCTTTTAGGACGTATTGCATCAGTTTCTGCCTGACTCCTGGCATCCCTTAGCAGAGGAGCTCTGGGATAAGGGCAGGTGTTTCCACTCACCCTGTGTTTGCTGGCTGTAGCTCTGGTGTGCTGACAGCCCATTGGCTTCACACTTGAATTATCGTCAGCTTTTAGATTAGCACGCCCTTGGTAAGAATAGAGGAGGTTCATATCTTGGTGTTTGTCCTTGGCTGGTCTGTAACAACTCGTTCTACAGAATCAAACAGTAGCAAACAGAAGGGCAGCTTGCCCTCTTCAGGAAACAATCTGGAAAATAGGTCAGTATTTTCATTAGGATCCTGATGTGAGGGGTTGAAGAGCACCTCTTGGAGCTGGTTGTGTTGCAGTAACTGTGCAGAGTCAGGCAGGTCTGAAGCTGCACCTGAATACACATTGTTAGTGTCTGGACAGATGCATGTCAGAGGAGAATGGGAGATTGCTGTGACTGAAGGTTTAGAAGGCTGGTGAAACAAAACAGTTTAAAACCACCTTTAAACTTTGTAACAGGACTTGGGTACGTTGACATTCATTGACAATACCTGTTACTAAAGGCTGGGATTTAGTCATTGCTGGTCATCACCACTGCATAGTCAAAGCAATTAGTCTAAAAGTTTCATTGTAAATTGTGAGAAGAGGGTACCACAGAGCTGGTGCCATGGATTCAGCACTGATGGTGCTGTCCTTGTCACAGGTGCCTTTACTTGTTGCTAAGCCATACTATGCCTCCTTTTCAGCTTTTGCTGCTGTTAAAAAAAAAAAGCAGGGTTTTTTCCAAAATTCAAGGTTGCATATCATCATTGACTAGTAATTGACCATCGCTGAGTAACTCGCAATTTTGAGGCCTCTCTTTTCAACCTGTGCCTGTATTTTCCAGCCTAATCTCATATCTAAGCTGTTTGATGTAACAGGAGGCACCTGATACCCTGCTCTAGCTCATACAGTTATTCCTAGAATAATTTCTTAAGCATAAGAGGCCAGAGTTTGCACGTGTGGGATTGGAATACACGGGTTTTTTCCTAGCAGTGGCAATACTATTTTTACTGAGCCACATGGTACAAAAATACATATACGCTGTTTACCACTCATGAAGTATAAGGTTGCTTATGTTTGAGTTTATAACAAACTAATCATTAAATACCACTCAAGCTGCTGTTTTTATGGATGCAAAAGCTTCTGCTTTGGCTATGGACAATTAAGGTTTTAGAACTGTGTAGCTACTGATGAATGGTACATTCAATTGATGAAGAGTTTAATCCTGAGTATCCTGATTTAATCCTGAGTATCCTGAGGATAGTGGTGTTCCAAGCTTACCCTAAGTACCATTTCTAATATAGGTACAGATTGGACAGAGAATATCAAGCTGTGTATATGTACATACTTAAAAAGAAACTTTGCTTAATCTCTTGTAGATGATTAATTCTCCTTCTTAAAAAGTGAAGAGGAATATGTGGATATGTGTTGCCAGAATCTGTTCACTTGAAGATGAATTGTTTGTACTCTATTTTAAGCATTTAAAAAAAACAACAAAAGGTAAAATCTTAAAATGCTGAGAAATGTGTGGTTTTTACCCTGATAAACAGATCACTTTAATTAGGATGCTTCTCTGAGATGGTTGTTTATAGTGTGAGGTTTCTTTTGTAGCAATGACATCAGCATGGTAATGTTATCCTCTCTAACTAAGGAATTGACCAGCTGTTGAAGAGGAGTTCATTAAATACAGAACAGAAAAAATGTGTTTCTAATGAAGCTATATAATGGTACTTTAAAGTATTTTTAAATTCTTATGCCTGTGTAAATGAGTGTAAGGTTAGCCCTTTTTCAAAGAAATATGTGAATCATTTTTGTTCAAGGTAGGGGCAGTTGAGTTGTAGACTGTGGTATGTTTTTCACAGAAGCTGTAACTAGTCTATTTAAAAACAACCCCAAAACCCCAAACACCTGCCTACCAACCCACAGAATGTTGTTTCAGTTGTGGTGGGATTTTGGAGCTGAATTTGAGAATGAAATAACAGAAATGCTGTTTATTTTATTTGAGGTGTTCTTGCCTTGTGTATCCTTTCACTTCCATCCTGTTTTTCACACTTTGTGTTTAGTTCTTGTACATTAACTGCTCTAATTCAGGAGGAGTTATCTTCCTAACCATTTCACAAACAAACTCACAATTATAACATCCAGTTTCCAGAGGGTGCTGGAATTATTTCAAGAGATATCTTAGAGCGGGTCCAAAGTTTGAAAAAGGGGTGAAGAGTGGGTGCAAAAAAAGCACCTGTCATTCTTTAGAGGCACAAACAAATATGGGTGTCAATATCCTCTTTAGATATGTGCATTTGGACACTAGACTAGGAAAAAGCCTTAGTAATTAACAGGATTACCTTCTTTGGAACATTGATAAGATGTGCAGAAGAATAAGAGAAATGCACTACCACCTGAAGTTTTGGGATGTCTTACTTGGTATGGGCAGAGATAACTTGTCAATCAAAATCCATCAGTGATTATAGTAGGTAAATGTATATTTATTGCTTCAGCTCTTGCTCAGTTCAGTTATTAATTTCCTGTCAAAACAGAAATACACTGAGACATTTCTGTGCTGCTGTCTTCATGCATTCCACATCACCCCTTGATATTTTCTGTCCACTGTCCATTTAGGTACCAAGTAATGATTCATTACAGGTATGTGGTGATCATTAACTGAGGAATAGTTGTGTTGCAGTCCTTGACAGCTGTCAAATCTGGGATTAAATATATACCAAAGTCACTGCAGCTGCCCATGGAGCCTCAGAGAAGCACAGGGATTCTGCTGTGCACTTCATAAGCCTCCATTGCCACCAGCAGGGCTGTAAAGTTAATTAGTTAAATACAAGTTGCTGGCCACTGGAGTTGCTTGAGGAAAAATAGGGCTTGTTAGTGATGTTTGGGTTTGGGGTTTTCTGCTTGTTTGTTGAAGTAGTGGGGGCCATTCTTCCATCTGTCAATGGATTTTAGTCCTTTCTTATGGCAAAAGTTTAACATTTGCTATCTCCCTTCTTACAGTTTTTAAGTGGATTTAAGATTTATTTTTCTGTTGAAAAATAGAACAGAAAAGTCAACACCTTTAAGGAGCTCATTCTCATCGTTCAGTGTCACTACGCTGTTTCTGATAGCATCTTTCTGTTCTAGAACTTTAAAAGGAAGACTGTGAAATACTTGCATTTTTAATTGCTTTTTTTAATGTTAATTATGCTCAGAGGTTTGTTCCCCCTAAACAAGTCATCATAAACAATCATTAGTACTTGTCTGCTAAAATATGGTGGTGATAGGTTTACTTTCTTATTCAATGTTTTCTGCTTCATAAACAAGTGATAATTGAGGAAGAAATATTGACTGTTTAACCACAGATCTTATTGCTGTAGAGGATGCTGTCAGTGCTTGCATGAAGTTAGGTCACTGAGGGAGTTTATCTTGAACATTGTAGATTTCTTTTTAAAAAGTCGTGATGTTGTTTCTATATTTTATCGCTACCAATATTGCAAAAGAACAGTAAAACTTTCAGCTTTTAATGAAGTAACAATATTCTACTATTCAATCAGACCAAAAATAGCTCAAGACTATAGTTAAACAGAAAGAAGTAAAATTTCTTCCTGCCATTTCATGGAAAATTAACTGAAATTTATGTAGAGCAGCATTAAACAGAGTCCTTCATTTCCTCTGTCGAGACTGTTCATTTTCTTTACTGAGACATTTTCAGTGTGAATAAAAGCCAGCTGGAGGGCTTTATGATGTTTTTCACTGTAGTTGCAATTAATTTCTCTGTCCCATTCCTCCTTGAGCAGGAGATGGCTGCAGATTGTTCTTTTAGCAGCGTGAGAGCACAGGACAGTGTCTGCCTTGCCTGCTTTTAGTTTAAGTAATGCACCTTCACTTCTCCAGTCAATCTTAATCAGTGATGGGAGATGTGCACACTCAAACATGTTGAAGAGAAGTGCTCCAAAAGTATTTCTGTCCCGCTGCAGAACTCCTGGTTCAACTGGAAGCAGAAGATCTATAGGGAATTTTAACAAGCAGGGAGCACTGCTAGAAGGCATCTGAGTAATTATCCTATTAAAAGAGAGCAACATCTGCATTATCTGTGGAAGCACGGAGTGGAACATTATGTTCTCTAATCCTGTCTGGGAGCGTTATGAAGTTAAAAGGATAACATTTTACCAAAACTGTGTTCTAACATGATAGGTAACACCTAATTACCTTTTAATTACCCCTCTTCTAGTTGGACTGTAAGCTGAGGACCCTGCCTCTAACTCTGATCACAGACCATTTCTTGCCTTTGGATTCTTCATGCCAGGTTTTATGAATTGAGTTTACCTTGAAAAGTTGGTCCTACTGTATCTTGAAGGCCTTTTTTACAATTCTTTTTCCCTTGTGTATGAAAAGCTCGGAGAATATTAGTTTATGTACAAAAGACATGTTGCAGCATTCAGAAGTTTGTGTTTCTGGTTTAGTTGCAAAGAGCAACCTCATTGGAGTATGTTTTATGGATGAGGAGTGACTGTGCACAGCAGAGGCCACACAGGAGCAGGACATTATTCCAGCCTCCCAACTGCTTGCAGTGGAAGCCAGGAGAGTGTATTGCCTTAAATAATGTAGATTTCTTCTTTCCTCTTTATACCCCTGAGAGAGTCTGATTTCCTGATCACCTATCTAGCCATATGCTGTAGCTCTTGCCAGGAGCTCGGAGCAGTGTCACTGCCAGCTAAAATTACTTGTTTTCTGAGAACTGAATTACGTTGAGAATTGTCTTAAATTGCTGCGCTGGCAACATCGCAAAGTTTTGCGTACACACACACACAAATAAATATGTAACAGCAGCCTTGCTTTGAAATACAGCTTAGAAACCACTACAGGCAGGGAATTTGATCCAGATCCTTGCGAGGTGTTCTCCACCTGCTCGGGCACATCACTCCTGCTTTGTTGTCTTTCCAGTGCTTTTTCTCAGCCTCTTTTTGTTCTGACTACTCCAGTACAATGATGAGACATGCAAATTGAACATTTACAAAGCAAGCGTATTGTCTGCTCCTGGTTTGTGCCAGTTAGAGGGAAGACCTAGTGTGGCTAGTAAAAACTTCACCTGTGCTTACTGTGCTTTTTTCTCTCCTCCTTCAACAGGATGGAACTGAAACACGGATATGTGTTGACAAAGGAGTTGGAATAAGACTGAGTCCTGCTCTGTGATATTTATATACCTGGACCATGAACTTGCTGTTTGGCTTCATGCTTTAGGAACCTTTGCAGTAACTGTGTGAAGCTGTTGGGAATCATGGCATTCTCTCCATGGAAGCTGTCCTCTCAGAAACTTGGCTTTTTTCTGGTGACTTTTGGTTTTATTTGGGGAATGATGCTTCTGCATTTTACTATTCAGCAACAAACACAGCACGAGAGCAGTTCAGTCCTACGTGAGCAAATTTTGGACCTCAGCAAAAGATACATCAAAGCATTAGCTGAAGAGAATAAAAATGTAGTCGATGGGCCTTATGTTGGGACAGTGACAGCATACGGTAAGTGTGTTCTCTGGATTATTTGATAATCTGATTAAGGCTTTTTCCTCAATTGTCCAAACATTTTTTTCATAATGCTGTTCAGTTAGCAGTACTTTACCCTGTGCAATTTCTGTACAAATGGAGAAAATGGCCTTCCCTTCTAATTGGGATAAACTTTACATTTCCAATCACTTGGAAATGAAGCTGTTGCTAATTTTTATTACATCTGTCTAGTAACTCTATCTAGTATGCCTTAGGTTATTTGTTAGAACTTAGTTTTAAAAACCTTTTTTGGTGTTTTTAGGAAGGTTGGGAGGCTTTTCAGTTTTCATTTCTGTGATCTAAGAAATTCCCTGTGGAAAAGCTTGCTGTAGTTATAAAATGGAGACCTGTTACATTTATTTCTTCTTCTTTCCCATTTCACTTCTTTGTTCAGTCAATTTACTTAATGCTTAAGGGGTTTTTTTATCTGGCATAATCTTAAATTAAGCTTAAGTATATCCTGTTTGCCTCAGGGTAGAAAGCTCTGTGAGTTTTAGTGCTTTGTTTAGCAGTAGATTTTAATGCTTACTCTCTTCCAGTTTGTACATGAGAGTTACGTTTTTGTGCATGTGTCAGGCAAAAGAAGCAGAAAATAATGAAACATATTACTAAAAAATATTATTAAAATTAAAATTAAATCAAATTTCAGGTTACGTGTGGTTCCTTTTCAGTCTGTTAAGATCATATAATACACCTTACTTGTTTAGCTGTTTTTAGGCTCCTATGCACTGCTGGACTGTCTGGAAAACTAATTAGTAATTTAGATTTGTTTTGTTTTATGGTTGTCTTAATATTCAGCTTTGAAGAAATTGAGTAGATAGTTTTTGTATTCTTAGGCAAAGAATATAGACTAGGATGCAACAGATAGAACAGCTGCATATTTTTCTCTAGTTTTCTCTTAATACTCTCTACTTTTTGGTGCATTCAGTGAAAATATCCTGCTGGAAGGGTCTCTCTGTGTCTTGTTTCTGTCACCACTCCTTTTTCCTCTAAAAACCAAATTTTTGAGTTGATGTGCATTTGCTTGCCTGTAAGCCTGAGATTATTATCCCCAGCATAGCTAAATTGGTTCATTGCTTAAAGAACAACCTGCCCTTATTCTGTAACTCCAGATTTGTGGCTGCACGTTGAACTATACGGGAATTGTAGCCTTACAAAGCAACATAAGCAAAACAGAGTGGTACTAGATCAGTATTTGTGGGAACACAGCTGGGAAGCAGGACTCAGTACTGCTGAACTCATGACAGAAGTAGATTTGCAAGAGGGCTACAAGCCCTGGCAAGTTGAGGCAGGACCCTGAAGGAGGAAGAGATCAGGGTGTATGCATGTATGTCTTTTGGGTTGTACGAGTCTGTACCAGCCCATAGTTAGGCAATGTTACTAAGAGACATAGATATGGTTGTTACGCTGAAAGGCGTAGAAACCAGCAGCATGTTCAGTAAAATCAGATTCATGATGCAACTGTGGAGACCCCATCTCTTCAACCTCCTGAAAAATATTTGGGCTGAGGATCTCTGAGCAAGTAGAGATCCTCAGGATTGTGTGATTAGGCTCAAAACAAAACTTTATCTGCTGTACAGCCATTGCCAGTGTCCTGTTACTGTGCAGGGGTGCTCGATGGCGGGTGAATTGAGAAAGGATTTAGACAACAAACCCCAAACAATCTGGCTCCAGATAGTGAAGGTAACTGCATTAATATGGGTACATGATATCCTTAAGCAAAGTTTCCCCTGCAGCTTGTTGCCTGTGGCATTAATTTCCTGTTTCAAATCCTGCTGGGGAATAAGCCGACTTGCCTCCAAATACTGGTCGAGTTCCCAAGGAGAAGTTAAACTGCGTTTGGAAGTGGGTGAAATAACTTTGTGACACTTCTGTGAAGGGAAAGCCAAGGCTTGTGTAGCAATTTCAAGTCCATGGCTGAGATTTTTAAGATTAAAGACTTAAATTTTAAGTTTGACCTGGTGTTTTCAACAAAGTAGTTTGGAGAGATGGAAAATAGTGGTAATGCAGTTATTTAAAATTCAGGGGAAAGCACTATGGTGAGTGAAGAACACCATATTAAATAACAGTTTATGAAACTGGGTAAGGTAATTACTTAATAAGTTAATTTGTCCTGTTTGGTGTACCAAATGACTTGTTGCTAGCAAATAATCAGGTTAGCTCTTCAGAAATAAACACATTAATGACTGATGCTAATAATAATTGGTAGAGGTTTTCTTCAATATTCTGTGAAAATTAATGCTCTTGCTTATTTAGCCTTTTTATTTTTGTTAATATTATCCTCTGATTGTTTTAAGTGAGCACAGTCATGATTTCCATGTTGAAGAATAAATTTAATGTTTGCTGGGTTTGGCTGCTTTTACCCACCTGAAAGACTTTCAGTCATTCCTTAATTGTGATTGCACAGCTTGTTTACTTTCTCACTTTTTCTTTCTACCATGTATTCACCTGTCAGGTAGGTGGCTCAAACATTTTCCTTTTAAAAGTTGTAGTTCAGATATACACAGTGAATATTAGATTCTTCTTTACAGCAGTAAACATTCTTTTACAAAAATTCTGTGAATCTGTGCTTCTACCCTCCCCTTCTCAAACTAGGTTCCACTTGCCTTTTTGTTCTGACAAGATGTCTCTCATATCAGTGTTTTGGTATCAGAATTAAAAAATAATAAATTTGAACCTCTTTTGTCTTTATGATCTGTGTATGCTTTTTTTAGGCTACATTTCTTCCTCACTGTTTCCTGAATTATTTTTACTACTTTTTCCTAATTTTTTTTCTTCCTTCTCTACCGTGGTTTTATTCATGTTAAGTCCAGGGTTTTCTTTTCGTCAGCACATTATGCCATTAAATAACTTCTGTGCCCCTTTTTAAATAGTCCAGATGTGTAGAGTAGTGCTTCAGATTCCACCTTCTGATCTTTACAGGACAAAGGAAAACACAGTTACAATGAGAAAGGCTTTCTTTATGGCACCATGGAATAAATATGATTCTCCTTTTGTTTGGAGAAAACAATTACAAGCTTTCTAAAGTAGCAGCATTCTCTTATTTAGTCTCTCATTTGCACAAGAATTGAGATAATCATGGGCAAAATTTAAAAAAAAAACACGGAATGAACGTGGCAAAAATACAACTGGTGTAGAGACAGTGGAATCTTTTCAGATGTATGGAAAAATTTCTTTTATAGATCAGAAAATTATTTGATTCTAAAACTGTGTAAAACAAAATACGGAATTATTTTATGTAACTAAAGAGAAAAATAATGTAAATTCCTCATACTGAATTCTTTCATATTTACAAAGGTAAATGAACAAAGGATAATAGTTTAATCTTCTTTGGCTTGTTGCCATTATAATTATACAGTTTAGTCTGATACTGGTCTAGTTTTCTCCTCTTGCCCTCAGTTCTTTTAGCTTGTCAGAATGTCTTGTGTTTCTTCAAGGAATCTGAACAAAACAAAAACCAAGGAAAAAAATATCAGAGAACTCTTTCGTGTTGTCATTTGATATGCAAATTCCTGTTTATTGCCTTCCATGCCAAGGAAGCTGCCTCAGACCCAACAGAGACAATCAACCACAGACTGAAGAAAGGAAACAGGATTTTTGGTGTTTTGTGAATACAACAGAAAGGTTGAACTTAACTTTTTTTTAGAAATTATTATCTATTTTTGCCAGTGCAGAAGCTGGTTATGTGGAGGAGATGCAGGAGAAGGTTTTTGTACTGGCTCAAAGCTGTCCATTTTGGGAAAGGAATTTTTGTTCCCAGGTGGCTGAGTATCAACAGGCTGTTCCTCTGATAATGCTTGAATATGGATTTAGGTTTAGGCTCATTATTATTTAAGCAGCTTCTTATTACTTGAGCCATTGCAAAGCAAGCATTTTTCTGTTCCTGTAAAGGCTCACATTTCACCTTGAATGTGGATATCTATATGAGTTGCAGTGTGCTTCATAAAATAGACAGGCTGACAAGTCCCATGGCCAAGGAAACTTGTATCCAAGGCTGAACTGAGTAGGGAACTTGAGTGCTTAGAGCTGGTAGTGACAAAGATTTGCACTGAGAAAGAGTGTATTTGTGTATGTATGTGTGTATATGTGCCTATATGTATATCTCCAGTCTCATTCTTGTATCTATTTTTTGATTCTATCTGACAAGTGTGCGCTGCATTATTAAGCAGTTTAACTTTTCATTTGCCTTTGCAGATTTGAAGAAGACGCTTGCTGTCCTGTTGGATAATATCTTGCAGCGCATTGGGAAGTTGGAGTCCAAGGTGGAAAATCTTGTACTTAATGGAACAGGAGCAAACTCGACCAACAATACTACCACTTCTGCTCCCAGCTTAGGAGCAGCTGAAAAGCTTAATGTAGCAGGTGTGTATGGCAATTACTAAAATTATTTATGGGCTGTTTAATCTGAACCTTTTCTCTCATGAGCATAACACGATTTTGCAGTGTTAGATATTTGGAATGTCATAGAAAACAAAATTCAAAATCTAGCCTTTATCAATGACAAACTGAAGTCCAAGCTCAGTGGAAGATCTTTCTTTTGTGGTAACTTGAACACATTAAAAAAATCAAAATTTCTGTTAACGGGAATAGTTCACCCATTTACAGTAGGTGTTTCATCCTTTAAATGGTTGCACTTTAGAGTGATGAAACTGTGGAGATCATTTCTCTTGAAGCCTAACTATTTGAGTTGTTATCAATCTGCTCTGCCATTCTACCATATGCACTTTATTGGTTATTAATTGAAAGAAAACATTTATTATTTTTGTTGATTTAAAAATGTCTTTCCCTACAGTGTTGAATGGCTCTTAGGATTTTACACAGAGAGATCACCTACCTATCTGGTACATTCAGTTAAAATAAAAACATGTTTTGAGATGACGTTAAGTCATTCATTTTGTCTCCAATGAATGGACTGCTCTGTTCTGCCACCACATTGAAACAGATACTGGCAGTCCTGACTCACAGGAAAGTCTGAGTCCAAGTCCAGTGATCTTTGCAGTCCCAAAAAGAGAACAGAGCAGAGGGTTAAGGCAACTTGGTAAATAAATTGATAACTGTGCTCCTATGTCTTGTCTGTCTTTGGGAGTCCTGCAAAAATAAATATTTCTGTTGAGAAGGTGTCACTTGCTGAAATTCTCAAAATAGAGAAGCAAATGCTGCTTATGGTGGGAAATGCCTACTGAGGAGCAAGTCTGGGAAAGCAGATTTGCAAGTGATTGCCTGATGGTAGTGTGGCAGCAGAGGTGCTCTCAGCTGCCCAGCCCTAACTGCATTTATCCGTACCAGGGTGCAAAAGTCATGTTATCTCTTGGTCAGACAGACCTTTCCCTCCCCACATCTGCCTTGTCTTGCTAAAACCGAAGGCAGATAAGGAACAGGAACCTGGAGAAGTGCAGCACCTGCAGGGTGCTGACAAGGCTATGCCACCTTCCTGCCACACAGCATCCAGCACAAGATCTTGGTTGGAAAAACTCCCACTGAGATGATAAGTGAACGAGTATAGCACTTTTAGAGTTTCTGGGCCGTATATAAAATGAAAAAAATCCCTGTGTGTTTTCTTTACAGCTGGACCAAAGAGACTTGCACTGTTATTTCGTTAGATTTGCAGATAATTGGAACATGGATACTCATGTTGTTGCTTTAAAATTTATAGACGAAGGTTCATTGTTCTTACCTGAAAAGGAAACATCTTTCGTCAGTTCTTAGGGTGATTTGAATGTTGTTTATTATTCTTGGAATGGGCTAGATTCACAATTTTGTTATTCAGGAGCAATGCTGAAGGAGCCTGGTAAGAGTTTTCCGTTTGCAGTGTTTGCATTTCTTTGTACTGCCTGAGGCTTGCTCTGTGGCAAAGAACACAATTCCTCTTATTAGAGCCACAGGTTTTTTACCTTTGACTCTTGGTACACTGAGTTTAAAATGTCTGAAGCAACCATTAAACAGCAGCAACAGGAAAAACATTTAAGTAAGAGTTCCTTAAGGTTTGGTTGATGTGTTGTGCTGATGACTGGATAATGTCACTGCTCAGGTACCTCTGGACTGGACAGTACCTAGGGTTAGAGTAGAGCTTGAACCTAATCCCTGCGTTAAGTGCCTGCTCTTCATCCATTTGAAGCAATCAGTGACAATTATCAGATCAGAGGCAGCCAAATGGAAATGGAAAACTTGTCTCTGCTTCTTCCTTTGTGGCAGTTTCCTGACAGCGCACTCTGGAAACCATATGATTCCAGCATAATGGTAATATAAATATCTGCTCTGTTAGGAAGGAATTGTTCAGAAAATAAGCTAGGTGAGGACATTGTGACAATACCAATGTTGGTTCTGTCTGTAATATTTCAACAACATCCCATTTATATTGTGTTAGAGCAATTGAGGTAATGTGAAAATTGTGGTGCAGGTGTTTTGTTACCCAACAATTTGTCATTTTACTACAGTTGAAACAGGTACATGTACAAATACAGGTGTTACTTTTCCTTATAACATTCATCTGTACACTACAAAGTGATCACAACAAGCATGTTAAGATTACCCTTCCTCTCTTTACCACTTGTAATATTTTAATGCTGACTTTAGACAAATTCATATTAACAATTGTTGATAATTTTGGTCTTTCTCTCTGGATAACCACTGTGTTTGTGGAGCATCTGATTAACATAATGTTTAATAATTTTGGTAATCTTTTTTAAAGGCTCCTTGAAGTTTGTTGTTTGTTTGATTGGTTTTGGGGTTTTTTGCATCAGAGTTGCTGCTTAAAACTGCAGTAAATTAAGTGTTTTATAGCCTCATTTGTCAGTGAAACAGTGCAATGTCATTAGCAGGCTTTCCTACAGGATCCTGCTTCCAGTGGAGCTACGTCATGCATTTATTGTTTTTGGATTGAGATTTCACAGTACACTGAGACCTCTGATTCTATAATTTGTACAGCCATGCCCCTTTACCTATGGAAAGCCCTTCTGAAATAAGTGAGGCTTCATGTTCACCCTGTAATCTACTGACACTGCTTGTAAACCTTGGTAGTGAAAGTGGAGCCACATATCATCCAATGATCTGCATTTTGTCCCCCCTGACCTTGTGTAAAGGTTACTGTGTTATATACTGCTGGAGTAGATAGAAATGATGAAATAAGACATAGAATGACAGGAAGCTGATTATGCTGTAAGTATTTATCCTCACTGCTGATTATGACAAATTCAAGAGCAAAACATAGTATTTTTCTTACAATTTAAAACTCACTATGATGGCAGGCTAGACTGGTCAATCTGAATATGCTGTAAGCTTTTCTTCATTGTGTATTTTAAGTATTGATAACACTTTAATGGAAAGAAAAATTAGTACTCATCTACAAATCAGGAAGAACAGAGATAATGATGATTAATCAGCATTTCTTCTTCTGAGGCCTTTCTGCAAGTATAGAAAATAATGAACAGCAAACCTGATTTTTTTTGTTTGAAACCATGTTCATCAAAACAGAATATAGTCTTGACTGTGTAGAGCAAGGTGGGTCACACAATCTGGGGAAGTCCAGTGTTGGGCCAGTACATGTTGAAACCTGGAGTTTATAATCCACTAATTTACTTCCTGAAGGAATAAGCAATAACTGACAGCAGAAGAAAGAGGAAGCACTGGCATGGGAAATAAGTTGTTTAGCAGTTTGGAAAAAATACCTATCTTTGTTTCAAGTTATGGAACAATGTTTTTTTCTTTAAGTTGTTCCACATCTGGCTATCAAGTGTGGTGTAGAACTGAGGCAGCAGTGGTGAAATCTACCATGGAAATATCACTCTTGTGGTAGTGTGGAGTTTTTGGCAGATAAAAGGACCTGAAGAAAATCAATCTGGATTAGACTTCTTCATGATAAGAAAGTGACAATGGTAGTAGAAATTACTGAGGATTTAGCAAAGACTGTTACTTACCTGTCTCTGAAGTAGGTGAACTCAAACTTTCCTTTGATTCAATCTTGAGTTTTGATCACAGGCATGGAACACCAGTCTCCAATTTTGTGACTGTCAGTCTAATTGCTATGTATATGTAAACTGTGTATTTGTGCCCTTACTGTGTTTAGTGTGGTACTACACCTAGTTCTCACTCTGAAGTTAGTTTTATGGAATCTTTCATTAAGGGAAGCCCAAGAGCAAAATGGCTTTTTTGCTCTTTTTGGCTGTACGAAAGGATAATAGAACATGAGCTCTTAGTAGCATAAGTATCTTTAATCCTAGAGGAGTTGAGGATGGGACTTGTGCTAGAGCGTGAGGCTGCACAGAATATGTTGAGAAGCAAAGCTGTGAACACTTGGGGAGCTTGAGTGGGAGCTTAAGTGTTACTTCTCCCCCCCACCCCCCTTTTTAGATCCATGTGTAAAATCGTAAGCATATTTTGCTTTTCTCCTTCCTGCCACACAACTATCAAACAATCTGGTGGGTTTGATACAGACGATTTTCAACTGCTTTTTCAGAACCTCCATTTTGTTTATGAAAGAATGATTTGTTGATAAAGATGCTTATAAAGCTTTGGCTGATTGGTTTTGAAAACAATAAAACCATCTTTCCTTCTCTCTCTTTTTTCTATTTATCTAAGTTGTATCTGAAAAGCTTCTGAGATACTTCATAGCCATCCTTTTTGCGTCTGTGGGAAGTAATATATTGCCACACACACAGGAAGGTATTAATCTAAACTTTGGGTGTCTAGGAGATAAGAGTTTTCATCAGAACAGGAAGCTTTGAGGCACTGCCACAAATGACGCCCTAAGTAAATTTAAAGTTGCTGTTGAGAGATGATTAAACAGAAATGGGGAAATACAAAACTATGGCACTTTCAAACAGAGCTTGTCTACAGGGCTGCTACTGTTGTAGCTGCATCTCTGGTTCCATGTGACAGGCACAGGATCAGTTTGGTTTAGGCAATTTAGTTTTTAACAGTTGTGCTTTTCTAAGATAATGATAAAAGCAGTCCTTGATTTTTTGGAACAGAATTGCAGTATTATGGTTCATCAGATAGGGCAATCTGCTTGCACAAACATGATCAGGGAATCAGTCCTCTGTTTTCTTCATGTGATATTCTTGGTAAGCAGTGGGGTTAGTGTGTTGTGTTGTGGGATGTGTTTCTTTTGAGGTGATCATTGCTCTTTCAGGGCTTGTTCAGTGAAAAGCTAAATTTTTTATAATCCTGACCATCTAACACCCCAGATATAATAATTGTACCAAAAACTGCCAGACTGGTTGTTTACAAAATGTTCATTTGCCTTGAAAAGTACTGTTTTGAATGATTTTAATAGTGCATCTTTGATCCCACAAAAATGAGCAAATGCGGGTTTATGTTAAATCCTCCTCAGCCTTCCCCTTGTACACAGCTGGTGCTTGGAGGACTCTTGCTAAGCCCGAGGACAGCCCAGGCTCAGGTTGCTGCATGTAACAGTGAGGGAGGACATTTCTGGTGTATCTGTTCAAAGTTTCCATAGCTTTTCTGCCTTGTGCATTAACTTGTTCTGCTGCGTTGGCTGTTTGGTTTCCTTTTAACAACTTTAGTTTTAACATCTTTAAATCCCTCATTAAGATGCAGACTTCAGTGTATACTTGTCGTTTAAGACATGATGGCTTGGATGTCTGTCAGATATCTGGCATCCTTGGTGAATATGTAGCACGGCGGGCTGACAAGTCAGCTTTGGCAATGCTACAAGAAGGCTTTTTTTTTTTTTTAACGTTTCTATGGTGAGAAGGACCTTTGTCGTGGTATTTCCATGTCCTTATTCCTGAAGGCTTGGGGCTGCCACACTGAAGCCTTTTAGGTCAGGGGAGAAGGGCTCAGGTGACCTCAGGATCGGTGGATTTATTTCCATGGCTCTCTGATGATTTTGGTACAAAGCCCGGTTAGTTTTAGCAGTCTGCAACCACAGTTCCACCATAGTCCTGTACTTGCAGAGATTAAAAAAGCTGAGATACTGCATATTGTTTTAAATTCCAAAGCTGCCCTCCTGTCTTGAGAGGACTAGAATAGATATTTCATTAGTCAACACGGGATATTGTGCCTCAGAAAAAAAACGTGCTGTCCCCACAGGGCACCAGTGTGTACCAGTTGTAAGAGAGTGTGGGACTGCATTGGCTCTGATAGTCAAGATTGCAGCTTCCTCCAGGTGATGTTTTGCTTTGACTCGTGTTTATTGTGCCTTATTCACGGTATTCTTTTTCCACACCGTACATGTGTATTTATTAAGATTTCCCCCCTCCCACAAAGGCAGTTGTGTGGAGCTGGGGAGTTTTGTGTGCCCCCAGGCCTGGCTGTCACAGCCCAGTGTGGTGTGTGCAGAAGACCACAGGTGAATATTTTCCACTGCAGTGCTAAGCCGTGTTAATAATGCTGAAGGGGGCTCTTAGTGGTCCCCTGGGCTGCAATTTGATTAACCACTTGACTACTGCTTGAATTCTCCTAACGCTGCATTGATTTCAGTAGTGCTAATGGAACACAGCAGCACAGCTTGTGTGAGGATGGACTAGAGGTAGAAAAGTTAATTTGCTTTAAATCATACAAACACTTTGCTACAGAAGTTTCTAAAATGTTGGTGGAAAGCATTTTGTGCTCTGCATTTAAAGTCTTGAAACCTTTAGCTCATTTGATTGAATATGTTGTTAGTGCTTTCAGCTCACACTGCAAATTCTCTCTTTAAAGAAATCTTACCAGCTGGAGATGAAAAATGTGAATTGAATTGAGAATGTGTTAATTAGTTGGAGAAGGGAAAGAAGACCTTACACAAACTGAACCAGCATTAACTGCAGTCTGTGTCTAACCACAGATACAAGCTTTCAGGACTGAAATAGAAACAGAGAACAGTTTCATGAATTAAAGCAAGAATAGTACTTATGTTTAATGATCAAAACCAGAAGGAGAACAGAGATAAAATTGGTGAATTGATTTGATCAGATGTGATTACTCTGACCTTATAATACTAGAGAGGTTCTGTATTTTATGAGATCTGCTGGTGGGAACACTTTTGACTTGAGCTACTATCTGTGCTGTATATCATCAAAAAATACTTTAATATGCGCCAGTCTGAAAATCAGAGTTTAAGCCTCAAGGTTCCAAAGTACATCATTTTTAGTGTCGTGCTAAATTCTTAATCCATTTCTATTCTCAGAAGAGCCCCAAGCTGGTCCTTAGCAGAGAAGGTAGACTGCTGGTGTAAGCTTGCAGTTTCAGCTGTATTGCAGCCTTTTCATTTGCTTTAACCAATATCCCTATTTTAAAAGTCTTATGACAAACAGAGCACCTATCAAACAGCCCTCACTGCTGAGTGACTAATTATAACTCTTATTCAGTGTACTGTCTTAGTGGAATATTTCTAGACTTCCTAACTGTTTGATGGAGAAAAATTGAAGAAGAATTTTTTAGCCTATTACAAAGCACATTATTTGAAGGATGTGCAATATAGGAAAGGGAGAAAATACGCATGTAGCATTACTATTGCTCATTTTTTACTGTTTTATTAAAGAGCAACTTGAAAGCAAACAAAAATCAATTCCCTACCACAGACTCTGCTTTTAGCCACATCATTCTCAACGTGGGTGTTGTCAACGTTCACTATTAAAAATAAAAACCTGTGGACATGGATTTTAAGTGCAGGAGGCAATGAAGACCTGCATCTGTGAGCTGGTATGTAGGTGCTGAAGGCCTGGGGCTTTAGCAGGTGCAGTTGCTGGTAGCCAGCAACAAGAGAGAAGCTTCTTTTCCAGTGCAAGAGTGGTGGCTTAGCTCGAATTGCCACATCGTTGATGCTGACGTGCCAGACTTTGCACTGAAACAACTGAGGATTGTTCACAAGTTCAGGTTCACCTGCTGTGCTCTAACCATGTCTGATGCAAAGCTGTAGATCATTTGTGAAGGGAACATATGGCTCCTTTCTAAACATGAGGATGGAGTTTGTTAGTTGCATTTTAAATATCCCAGGACCTCACAAACAGTATTCAAAGAGGTTTTTTAAAATCTGCAGTTGGTTGGTGTTTTATCAATATTTTTCTTTTTTTTTCCAGGATGATCTGGAACTCTGTACCAACTGCATGATTTTAGATTTATAATATGCTATGTTCATGTTTTTTGTTTGCTAGTGCATTGACTTTTAATGTAATATCATATGAGATAAATGTTTAATAATTATGCTTTTTCATAACAGTGTCAAGAGAAGATAAGCTATGCATGAATTCAAAAACACCTAGATGTTTGTAGAACAGGAATTAATATAATGGCTCACACAAATTTTAGGTAAAAAGTGTTTATTAACTACTGTTGCCTTGTACTAACTTGACAGTTGTATTTCTAACCTTTTTTGGCTAAAAGTTCTAAGTTTTGGCTGGGAAAAGATATTTCAGAGCTTGCATTTTAAATTTCATAAATCCTAATTAAGGATAAATTTTTTTGTGGTTTCTCAAATACAGTTTTCCAACAAAAGTAACTTTAGTGTCTGGCTTAATGTAGTTTTCCCCTTCAGGAAAGAATTATCCAACATGAATTTGCTAACAGCATAATAGATCTATCCAGACTTTTTTAAAAAGAATCCCCATAAGATATTAGGGCTTGGGATTTTATCTCTAAATGATGAAAAACTTCTAAGTCTTGACTTATATGTTAATGCTTGCTTTTCATGTTTTGGAAGATCCTGATGTGTAGATTGGCATGCTGAGGGTTCCACTTCTTCATCTCCCTTGTCTTTATGATCACACTCAGAAGTGTAAATTGCTGGTATCTGGTTGAGCTTGGTCTCAGCTGCTCATGGGAAACACAAAATTTGGTTACCTCTGGATTCCTGATTAAGGAGAGCCAGCTGTGAGGTGTTACCAACCATCTCAAGCACCCCCTCCATGCTGAGTTAAAATGAGCAGCAAGAGGAGCAGAAATGTGATTCTTCTTACAGGATCTGATAATTGTGAAAGAATTTGGGAGGGAAGATTCTCGGCCCAGAACTCACGCTGACGGGGGCCAAGAAGAAAAGGTACGACCAGAGCAAGTCGTAGTTCACTGGAACTGTCAGGATTATTCACTGGTGAATTCAGAGTTCTGCACTGAGTTCTCAGGTTTATGTGTGGAAACCAGCAGTGACTTGCTCATTTCTGCAGGCAGCTGTTGCTTTGGACAGCAGTCCTTGATGTAGATGTGTTTCCAGTCTGACTGCATCAGCTGGCTTCCTGTTCACAGGCACGGAGGAAAGACTGCTTCTCTAGGGAATACTCAGATGGAACAGAATTACATTTCTCTGCTCCTTCTCCTGTTCTTTCACATTCATTTCCTCTTGTATGCACATCTTGCTATATTTTTTTTCTGCTCTGGATAGTAGTTTTATGTAAATTGTTTCATGGGACTGCTTATATTTAAGTTTTATAGAATTGCCTTCACTGTGCTATTACCTGATTAATAGCTGAGAATGGAACAAGTGAAAGCTGATGTAGGTTTTTGGGGTTACAGATCCATGGTGAGGCTGAATGGGAAGATGGGAGTGGGGAGCTGATGATTGTGTAAATTGTGGTGATTGGGTGGGTTTTCTCCACCTCTCTCTGTGGACTATGGTGGAGAAAAAACATGAACATTTTTGAGGAAGGTGAATCCTAGGAGTGTTTCCTGTTGCTGGCAAGGTGGAAAGATGTCAGACACTCTTGGTAATACTCTCAGACACATTAATGTTTCAACAGGGTTAGAGGTGATGAAGGTGGGCATTAGTGTTCCCTGTACAGACAGATTATCCTGGAGAGACCCATGCTCTGTTTGTGTGTTACCCATCCCAGTGGAAGAACAATAGTGGGACTGCTCTGAAAAAGCCTTAGTGGCCGCAGGGGAGACCAGAAGCCTGAGAAAGTCTGTAGCTTGTGCTGAGAAAAATGTCTGTCCCTTCATTTTTACTTCTTGGGATGGACAGGAGCAGGGAGGGCTGGGAGGGTTTCTGCTTGGGAAGCATCTCTGTGTGGTACTGCCACGGCTGATGGGAGCTGCTGAGAGTGAGGCTGGTGCAAAACCCCAATGAGGCTGGGGTTTTATTCCTGCAGATAGATCTTGCAAATACTGGGATCCTGTAAAACCTTGTGAGCAATGAACAGCAGCAAAGGTCTTTGCCTGTCAACAAAAACACACTGGGGTGCAGAGAAATGTGTCCACATGTGACAGAAGCAAACATGTAAACTGCAGTTGTGTATCTACCAAAAATCAGGCTGTTGTACGTATTTTGAGGTTTTTTCTCCATCTTTTCTTTCTTTAACAGGCTGTGAGATCCCCATTAAAATGAAATATGGTGTAGGTGATAGACTTGACACTATGTGCTGTAAAGTAAGGAATTATAGTTGGTGCTTATGTATTACTCTGTACTTAATAGGACTTAAGGAGAAGAGGGGATTTGCTTGACTAACCTTCTGAAGAGGAAAGGCATCATATGATAGCATAATTAACTTGAGATGGAAGACATTTTTTTTATTTTAAACGACAAAATTCATGGCTCATTCTTGTTGGCAAGCTATACCCAGGCATTCAGCATTTTCCACCATAAATTCAGTATGATGCTGAAAGTTGAGCTTTCCCTATGGTTGAGCTTGTACCAGAAATTTCAGAGGTCTTTTTTTGTTTTAGGAAGGTCTTGAATTTGACATGCCTTATGTAAAACTGTTATTTTGCATTCAGACATGTGAGTTAGGAGGGGGAAAAAAAGAAAAACCCATAAACCCTTTTAGACCATAAAGCTCTTCGAATGGAATTTTACTGATTATTGAAAATTACCATAATAGCAACCACGCCACTTTATTACTGTTAGATCTCAGGTACTGATTTTGGTGTGGTGCAAGTGGAAGGTCTGATTCCTGAACTGCAGTAAAGCAAAATGTCCTATTATTATGTAGCTCTACTGACTGAATTGAGAATACACTTTAAATTGCTGCTATCTGTATGCATGCTCTGTGTGTTCTCATTCAGAGTGGAAATCAGAGCCTTAGATGTCGGTGGTCTGGTCTGCAAGAATCCCACAAGGACAAGAAGATAGAATATTTTGAAAGTGCTTATTGATTTGAAATTACAAAGTCATTGTACAAACTACTTTGCTTCAGTGCTATTGTCATTGGCAGTACAGCTCAGTTTGTCAGATCACTCCTGCTGCAGAGACTGACAAAGGAGTGGGGACTTCCTGCCATGACTCTTCTTTCCCCCATCAAGTTCATTTTGCAATGCTTGGCTCACATTTCAAGTTTCATCTTTAAAAGAAGCTATTTGCAAAAAAATTGGAAAATAGATAGATCAGGTCATGGATTTTGCATATAATAGTATAATGCAACATTCTAACTTTTACCCACGGCTGCTATTCTATTCTAACCCTGCAGCCTTTTTTGTGTTTTCTTCTGGGCTCTCTAATTAACATATTCTGGATGAAATTGTGCACAGTTACTGCCACAGCATAAAGTGTTCCTAGGTTGATGGCTGGCTGACTTTAATGATCTTGATTCTTGCCCATAGGAAAAGCCAGAAATGATGCAGGTATAATTTAGGTAACTGTGGGATGAACTACCTAAATTGAAAACCTTCTCCTCCACTGCCTTTGGCAAGAATCTCTCCACCATGGTAATAATTTTTCTTGCCTTAAATGCCTGCATTAGAGGGTTCTTCTAAGAAGAAAGTTCCTTGGAGCTGAAGGGGGTAATGTCCTTTAAAACTGCTGCTTTTTCCTTGGTTCATGGGCTAGGAATCTTGCTCTATATTACAGTCTTTAATTCGTTGTACTAATCTACAATGGAAAAAATATTAAAATGGTCAAAAAAAAAAGATCTTGGAAGACCACAGGAAATATTCTGGTGAGATGTGATGTAGTGCTACTCAGTTGTTAAATTAGATCATATTGCAACATTTATTAATTGGGTCATATATCTGGTGCCAAGTTTCAGATTGTGGGTATTTGATAAAGTGATAGCAGAGCTTGAAAAATTAGTTTTATGTTTAAGAGCCATATACATCCTATAAGTGTTTGACAAATGAAAATAAATTGCTGCAATTTAGTAGTTTTAAGCACACTTTGATTAGGAAAATATTTTTTTCTTGTTATTTTCAGTATGGATTAGCTTAATTTTTGAGTCTTCATAGACTGATTTTTGTAAATCTGCACTTTTGCTTCAGGTCAGAATTGAAATCTATGCAACCATTCTCTTGTGTGGTGAAAAAAGGAGCACACTGAGTTTTAATGTTATAACAAATATTGCCCAGTAGGACCCTTCAGTCAGTCTGGACTGTGGATTCATGAAAATAAAAGGCAGGATTCATCAGGCTCTCTGTCAGAAGTGTGAAATGTAGCTCAGTTATGATCTGTGTTTCTCTTTAGATCTCATAAATGGAGCCCAGGAACAGTGTGAATTGCCTCCTATGGATGGTTTTCCTCACTGTGAAGGGAAAATAAAGGTAAGTGAACTGGTTTAATCTTACGTGCATTCTATTAAAAATGGAACATATGTTGCAAGAGGTCACTAGTCAGTGGTGTAGAACAAGAACAAGTGAATCAAAAAATAGGATATTTAGGACTGTGTGTCACTGCAGCATTGCTCACCTCAAGCCTTTAATACTGCTGCTACAGAGAAATAAAGTGGCATCCTCTTAAGACAGAAAAGATGCCATATTAAAATGCTATATTATATACTGAAAAGCCTTATTGTTTGCATGCTGTCCTGTTATTCAGAAGCTTCTCCTTTTGGAAAAGCCCTGTTTTCTTCCCCATGATGAGTCATTTGGTGTTCCACTGCCCCAGGACTGTGATTCTATGGGTATTTCACTCCAGCCCCTTTTTCAGCAGGACATTTCTTTGCACTTCTTTCATCTCTTTGCCCACAGGTCTGTGTGGTTCCTCTATTCCCCTTTTCTCCTGAAACTGTTCTGCCTCTTCTGCTCACAAGTAGGCAGGTGCCTAAGTGTGCAGCCAGAGTTCTGGGATTCACAGTGGATTCTACATAAGTCCTGTATTTTACTAATAATGCAGTAGGAAAGGCTAAATATTACAGCCCATCAGACTTTAGTTGGAAAAGAAAAAAGAAAAAGGCAACAAAAATAAAGAAACAAACTCCAACAGACTTGCAGAGATGGACGTTTTTAAGGGTTTTTTTTTTCCCCCAAGATATGTTTCAAATGTAAGGGATACCAATTTATTACTGTGAATGCCCCATCCCTAAAAGTTCATGGCCAGGTTGAATGGGGCTCAGAGCCACCTGCTCTAATGGAAACTGTCCCTGCTCATGGCAGGTGTATTGGAATCAGATGATCTTTAACGTCTACTCCAACTCAAACCATTCTGTCATTCTGTGATTCTATGATTAGTGGTGGACAACAGTAAAATTACTGCTTGCATAAATACCCAAGTATTGTGAAATTAAAAGTCTCCACATTTTGAATCTCTGGTCTGTGTTTTGATCTGTTTTGGCAAGCAGGCTGCATAGTGACTATATGTGTAATAAATTATTTGAATATTGAAATATGAACTGAAATTAATTATTTGCTTCTGCAGAAATGGCAGATTCTTGGCAGATTTCAGTCTTGGTAACTGAAATGATCTGTGAAATTCTAGAGGGAGCATATCATGGTGGGGAACACACAATGCATTCAACTCCAGCCACAGCCAAATGTCTGGATCCCAATTTTATTCTCCTTTTGATATTTGTCCCTGCTTGCCTGGTTGCCAGTTTGTATAAGCTGTGCTCACATCTGCTGCGTTGTTGCTCCCCAAGCATTACTGAACGCAGGGATGCAGTGTGCTGCTAATCATTAATAAAATTCCTGGTTTGTTATTTGTGATATTTATAGCAACTGTGCCACTTCCTCCATTGTTCCTGGGTGTGAAACAGAGCTGTTTTGTTGTATTTTAACCTCATAACCTTTTGTGTCCTTTGTTCTGTTACAGTGGATGAAGGATATGTGGCGATCGGATCCCTGTTACGCAAGCTATGGTGTAGATGGGTCCACGTGCTCCTTTTTTATTTACCTCAGTGAGGTCAGTAATCTTTAAATCTGCTGAAGGGGAACATCATATTGCCCTCATAGCTTTGGTAACTGTACTCTTCTCAAAAAAAAATCATGATTTTGTTCAGAATAATTGTGTTAAGAGGAAAAAGTTATTAAAAGGGAATTAATAATTGCTATTATTCATAAACTCTGCAGGCATTTCTAGCCTGGAGAATTCTAATGTTTGTAACTGCAATGATGTAAGCAGCAGCCCTCCAGGGAGTCCATGTTGGGTATCCTGTTAAACCTGGGTGTGTAGCTCAGAGATCTTTGCCTTTAAACACTTTTTCTTTTGCTTTTAGTGCAGCTGAGGTACTCATAGGGAGGCGTTTGGAATGGAAAATTTAAAAAGTGCTTCTAGATGGTCTATTGTCCTGAGCAGCACGGCCACTTCCTGCTTGGAGACTGTGAATTGTGGAATCTGTTTGCAGAAACAAAAAAGAAACCTGAATGTCACATTTTTGATTGAAGCTGCAGCTATATTGGCTAAAGCCTTTGGTACCTAAGGTGTTTTGTACTCGGCTGAGTAGGGTGCTCATCCTGGTGAGGTGTTTTTTTCTATTTCCTGGGTAACACTTGTTTCCCAATAATTAATTTTGTCAATTATCATGAACTCTATTACTGGCTTGAAGTGCATGCACCAGAAATCGCCAGGTGTATTTGCTCACTCTTTGACCTTTTCTTTCTTATAAGTGGAATTTTGATAATTATGGCAACTGATCTTAGAAGTAGTATTGATATCCAGTGGCTCACTGCTTGCAAAGAGCTGAAAGAGCCAATGTGGCTGCAGGATTGCAACTAATAATAATTTCGTAGCTTCTGTAGGATTGGGAGGGTTGGGCTGGGATTTTAAATTATATATCTGAGATTAAAACAGTAAGTCTATTATAGGAAATAACTGGGTTGTAATCAAAGCAGTTTCTGTTGATTTACTCAGTTGACTGACATTGAACTTCTGGGGGTGTTGCTTGAAGCAGCAATAGTTAAATGCATATCCAAAACATTTATCTGAAGGCATAACAAAGGCTGGCTTGAATCACAGTTTTGACTCATTCCATTTCTAGCACCCAGTGTTGATTTATTTATGGGCTGTGAAGCTGTGGAAGGAAAAGATACAGGATGACTGTATTATTTATCTTGTTATTTATCATAGAGGCTAGAGATACGGTTTCATAATCATCTGAAGTTGATCTAAGGTTTCTACTAGCAGGTTTTGTTTTAGCATCAGCAGAGCTATGTTTGGTCATTAGTACTCTGTCAACCAGCAGGTTTTAATGCAGATATATCTTAAAAATGATGATGTATCTCAGCTGAATGTGAGAATCTAATATGCTTCAATGACATTTATCATTTTGTATTTTCTGTTAAATCCCAGTTTTTTATGTGGCAGTCTTCCCTTATCATCAGTTTTGGAAAGTCAGTTGATGCTATTAGCTCTTTCATAATTGATCTTTCATGGCCAAATGTGAGCAGAGTTTCAGGGGCCAAATGGTTGTTTTTTCAAGGGTCTTGGGATTTGAAATTTTTGTTTAAGCAGCAACATTTAATTTGGTCAACTTTTCATTTTGTGAAGGAATAGACATGCAATTAGCCTGTGTGCATATTGGGTAACTTCAGAAAAAGGTCTTGTCCTTTTTTTTTTTTTTTTGAAGAGTGTTTGCTTATGACAGAATGTAAAACTAATATTGGGTGAGCTGTTATTACCCTTGAGTTTAAATTTGGCATTTTTAATCCTATGATTAATTTCATGATTAATGTCCAGCAGCGGAGGTTGAAAGCTTAAATGTTTGCGAATGCAAGCATGAAATGAAATTCTAATAACACTACAATGATGTGGATTTATGAGGTGTGTTGGCTGCTAGGGATAACTTGGAAATGCTGTTGCAAGAGTAATTTGTCAAGGTGGACAGTGATGAAGAGTTGACAGTTTATAGCATGGCTGCACAGCTGAATGATAAATGTGCCTACAGAACTCTCAAGTCAGAACTGCTGATTTAAAATATTAAAATGCATTAGAGTAATGGAAAGGATATTATGTTAAGATTTTTCTTTTTTACTTCAAGGTTGGACTATTGGAGCAAATATATGCATCAAATTATGTACAACCTCACTTTGGAAAAACAATGTGCATAAAATTATGCATGTATCTACTTTTAAAATCACCTCTACAATCTAGTGCAACAAGTGTCTGTGCTCTTTCATACTCTCCTGGGATCTACTTTTTTCTTCTGAAGCAGTTCAGTTGGGGTGTTTCATTATGCTCATCCAGTACTCTTTGTAATGTAATTTTAAACTTGTAAACAAAGGAGCCCAAAATGTTCCATTTTGGTGTGCAATATGGGTCAGAACCACAGAGACAAAGTAATTTGTTAACCCATAACAGGATGGGACTCCTGCAGGAACTCAGGAGCAGCTCTTCCCCACTGCTCTGTGTCTTGGCTGCTTGAGCAGAATGGGAAGTGAGTGGACAGCAAGAAGGAACCCAGCATGTCTACGCTTCTGCCTTTTATTTATTCATTTGTCCCCTGCACAAACTTGCAGATGAAACAGAATTTTTGCTCCTCTTTCTCACTGTTTTTCTTCAGGCACGGGATCGTTCCTGGGGTGTGATATGCAGCTGTGTGCTCATAGACTCATGGAATGGTTTGGGTTGGAAGGGACTTTAAAACTCACCTTGTTCAAACCCCTGCCATGGGCAGGGACTCCTTCCACTATCCCAGGCTGCTCCAAGCCCTTCCCAACCTGACCTTGGACACTTCCAGGGATGGGGCAGCCACAGTTTCTCTGGGCACCCTGTGCTGGGGCCTCACCACCCTCTGGTCCTCAGAACACAAATTGTGCTGGAATCCTTGAAGAGTGGATGAGATACCAATGGCCTGAATAGCAAAACCAGACTTATATTCTCTTGAATGCAGAGCCAGACAGGGCTTAGAAATAGCAAACATTAAAAAGCAAGTTAAACTTGCTTCCTTTTAACTGTGATGCCCATAGAGAAGAGTGAGTTAGTTTTAAACTTAGCATTTAGTTATGAAAAAGGCAGTTGTTTAACACTGTAATGGCATTGGCACAGTTACCATTTTCAGGGACAGCACTGCCTCTGGGGAGAAATGTGAAAAAATTAATTTCTAGGCAGTACAAAAATATATTTCACTGCAAAATGCCAGTTTGCAGCTGAAGAATGAAGCTTTTAAAAATATCTTCTAGAAAATGAATTTTTCACACTATTTCCAAGCTTAAAAAAAAAAAAAAAGAAGTGGAAAGAGTAGAGGGGGCTTATAGATTTTTTTTTCTTTCATTTTTTCTTTTTTTATCTGCATTTGTGTTTCTCTGAGAGGACTGCTTTCCACAGAGGAGTGGGACTGGTGCTGTGCCTGGTGGTCAGCTGGTAGCTGTGGTGCAAGTTACCACCTCCCATTACTCTGGTATTTACCTGCTGGAGCTGGGCAGGTCTGTCTAAAATCCCAGGCTTTGGATCTCCAGCTCACCTTCCAGGTGCACGAGTAATTCTGGGTATCCATCTTGGAATCCAACACTTCAAAGATTTAAAACTGCTTTGAATTCCAGTCTGTGAGACTCCTGTAGCTTTTGCATGTGTGCTAATGCACTGCTGGAGAGAATTCTTGTTTTCAGTCCTTCAGACTTGATGGAAACACAAGGCGTAGTTTGGTTGTGGGAGTATTTTCCTTCACATTCTTACTTTTGCTTTGAGGGCTAAAGCAGAAAAATACAAAACAAAGGTGATTTTGAGCATGGGGTCCCAGGCACAATTTAGTGAAAATTCCTAGGTATCATAATTATAGAGGTTCCTTAAATCCTTGTGGTTTTTCTAGTTTACTGCAGTTTGCTCACATCCATGGGGAAGTCCCCTTTCTACAACTTCTGCTGCTAATCTTGGACATTGAGTTAATGATTTACATTTCTTCGGTGTAAAGTAGCATCAAACCAGCTTCTCTCAATTCTGTGCAAACACTCAGAAATTTCACAAAACCAGTGTTGTTGTCTGAAATGTAAATCATCAGAAGTTCAGACTTACTTAGTCATCTTGCATGTCCTTAAGAAACTGAAATGCTAATGAGAGTCAGCACTTTGTCCCCGAATTATTTGTTGGTGGATTGGCTTGATTTGGGCTCAGTTATTTTTTCTTCTTCTGTCACCTTAAACTGGGATTAGTCTTTTAACGACTTGTTGGAAAAGACACAAATGCCAGTGCATGAGAGGAATCAGATACAGTGCACATTACTGAAGCCAGACAAGAGGCCATTTGTTGACTGATGTGTGAAGTGTTGTTCTGCAGTGTCTCTGGGGCTGTGGGTACCTTACACCTAACATCTGAAACTGCCTTTGGAAACAACCACACCCAAAGCCACCTGTATCCTACTCCACTTCACTAACTGGGCAGACACTCATCTTGCACACGACAGATTCTGTAACCCCTTCAAAGGCATTCTGTCACTGAGGAAATGCTGAACAAAAAATATGAGTTGAGAAAATCACCTTTCCAATTGGAGCTGTTCTTTCACATCAGATTCTCAAAGGGATTTGTGGAATTACAAGTTCATTGCCTGCCTTCAGACTGTCTGATAAATTTAAAGATGCACTTTCTTTCACCACATATTACACTGGAATTTTTTGTTTGTGTATTCTTCTCTCTTGGACTGACTTAAGAGTAGCGCTATACCATGGATAGAAGTCTATTGAGCATTGTGTTCACCTGGTGTGCAAAGAAAGTTGTTTTAGCTTCCCCGTAGATGGGCTGCACCTGCCCTTTGGCTGAGTCCAAAATGAAGATTATCCCAAGTGCTCAGAATGTACTCTTCAGCTCTGGCTTTATTCAACTCCCACTGTGACTCTTTGAAAGCATAAAGGTCTTTCTGAAGTTTTGGATGTCGAGAGCTGCTGGCAGAGTACACTTTGATTCAATTTGGAAGATGCTCAGACTACTCCAGTGCTACAGATGTTTGCCAGGTTCTTAAAACTCTGCTTGAAGCACTTGCTCTGTAATAGAGTCGCGTGCTGCAATCTTGCCGTGCATTCGGTTTCAGTGTGTGTCTGAGGAAGAGTCACTGGAACAGATACCTGCAAAGCTTCTGTGAAGCAAGTACTCTTCAAATTTATTAGGTTTGTTTGGGGTTTTTTTGTCATCCTAAACCCTAGCCATTTACACCTCAGAGCAGTTCAGAACAGCAGCTTTTCTCTAGTATCTGGAATCATGTAGCACTTAAATTTTGAACTTTTAAAGTGCTGTGCAACTCAGCCTTAAGGGGCTGGCTACTTACACTCCAGGCAGTGCTGTGACTAATGTGATTCCAAACCAGGCAGGGAGCACTTGACTTCTCAGGTGGACATGGTTTCCTGAGCAAAATCAAAGACTGACTAATGCACTTGATTTGCATTGAATTCAGTACCAGGAACAGGAGGCACAGCTGGTCTTATTCAAAAATATGACAGTACAAAGATAAATATAGTGTGTTCCGAATAATAGCTTAGCATTTATATCACTCATCCAAAAAATGGTCTGTCTTCAAATCTGCAGTTGCTGCTTCCCAACAGTCGTCTTTAACTGCTAATCTGTCTGGTATCACATCCTTCCTCTATTAAATCATTTACATGACAGTACATCAGGAGGTTGCTATGGAGAGAATAAGCTGGAGAAAGAACTGATGGTAACCCAGTGAAGGCAGTGCTGGAAACAGGAGTCCTGGTAACTTCTTCAGTGACACCTTTAGGGTTTGGTCTTAAATGAGCAAATGAACAAGTTAAAGAGCGGGATCCAAATGAACATCACTGCCTTCCTTCACCTTGCTAAAATTAGGGCTTGTTGGATGTAGATCTTCTGTACCTAAACAAATACAAAGCTGAAGTAATTATATGTTTCTGATGGAGTTTTCATCTAGACCCCCTTTGGTGATATCAAATCCTTTCTGCCGTTGTCGCTTAAGATCAATAAGGAAAAATGAGAGCCAGACCAATTGCAGACACTGATATTACTTTGAATCTATTCCTTAAATGTTTATTTGTGATGAGAATTATTGTAATTTATTTTTAGACTAGGGGGAATATTTCTAAAAGCCCAAAAGAACTGTATTTGTTTTTCAGTCAGTGAGGCATGCAGTGGACTGTCCTTGGCAGCCCTGAAAAATCTGCAATTCCTTTAGAGTGCCTTGTGGTGCAATGTGAAATACATGAAGTCAGAAAAGGGGCACGTACAGTAGTCCTTGAAATGTCATATCTTAATTTAGATCAGTTCTGATGCTAGGAATAATGCAAAATTTGTACTATTAAAACAAAGAAAAATAAAACTGAGAGAGTTCGTGATTGTGCATGATTTGTAATGTGGAGCTTGCAACTCTCTTCTTCCACGACTTTATAGTTGTAAAAGTTAGGATTGTTAATTGCAACAATTTCTGTTGTGGTTCCAGAGTTGAAGACCACTGAAGAATCAGATGTTTTCAAAGGAGGCTGATAAGTCACTGCTTTCAAGTGTTGTATTAAATACATTGAGTAGGTCAGGTCATAGCATTCAAAATGCTTTTTTATAATTTGTCTGAGGAACCTAAGGTTGATACATTTCTTCCCTTTAATGAGGTTAGGGTGGCTATTCATTTATTTTCATGTGATTGGCCTTGTAGGCAATCATATGATGTGATCTTAAGCCTTTAATCTGTAATGCTCCAGGCTTCTGCAGCATGATTAAGCTAAAATTGTGTTCTGACAGGTCTGTGATTGGAGGAACCATAAGAGCAACTCTGACTTTCAATTCTCTGAGAGTTGTGGACTTAATCAGCAGTGATGGGGTGTCTTAGCCGGCTGATAATTTTTCGCATTTCCCCTTTTCACAGTACAGTCATGTTTCAGTTTTCATGGGTTTGCCTCCAACCCTGAGATTCCTCCTTCCCCAGAGCAAGCAGTTGAATTTCTTGAGGTACATAAATAATAAGGATTCCACACAACAGGCAAGATCCCTGGGGACAGCTCAGGAGCTCTCAGTGACTTGCATCCATTTGCTATTTCTTCACTGACTTCTCCCTGTTGTACTTTTTTATTTTCTAGTGGACAATATTGCAGTATTGCATTTGCATTGATCATGTTTCTCTAAGAATCACAGCTTTTGAAGCTTGTGGATATTGTTACTTATGTTATAATTACCTTATTTATAGCCTTCCAACATGGTGGCTTTGATTCTATGATGTTTCTTACTTTTTTGGTCTCCATTGCTACAAGATAGAACTTTGATCCTTTAATTTAGCAGGCTTTGTCTTTTTATAAAAATATTCTAGGGAGATGGAAATGTTCCAAAATACATATTTTTGTAAGGTCTAGAAGCATAAAAAACTTCTTGAAAACATTTTAGAACTGCTCAGAGAAATTGTATTTGAGCATTTAACAGCTGACCTCTGCCTTGACCTTCTGTTTTCATTATCATGAATGAATATCTAAATGTGACCTTTGGTTGCAAATTTGCTGAGTTAAAAGAGCATTGAATTGCAAAAAGTAATCTTAAGCTTTTCCTGCAAATAAAGCAGTTTTATCTTGAAATAATCACCTTATTATCAGCTGATGCCTTATTTAGGCCATCAGGTTAACATAAAGGTATAATATAAAAGCAGAGAGTGGAGGCTTTGGTCAAGCAGCTGAAAATAAAGTAACATTATTTATTTTGATGTGATTGTTTTACAGGTTGAAAATTGGTGTCCTCGTTTACCTTGGAGAGCAAAAAATCCTCATGAAGAAACAGATCAAAAAGCAGTGGTAAGAACAACCATGTCCTTCCTAAGGACAAACATGAGCAATAATTCAGTAATTGTGATTCATGTAAAATATCCTGGAATCCTGTGCCACAGAAATGCTAAAAAGAATTTACAATTTTTACTCCTGAGTTCTTCAAAGATGAAAGGAATCCTCCTTGACATGTGTAGTATCCAGTCATTGCATTGTGCTCTTGCTGGTGGATTTTCATTAAAAACACTTTTGTGTTTAAATTTATTAAATACCGTATACAGATACTGAGAAAAATTACAAATCCACAGACTGCTCACCAGTGTTAAGGATATGTGAAAGTTTCCATTTTTATTGTTCCAAAAATCTGAGCCTTTTTTACAAAACTGCCTTAATGGAAAAGGCTTATGTGTGTTTCAGGTTTGTAGTAACATTTGGATTACTCCTAATTTTTTCCCAGTAAATACTATAGAGCACACAGAGTTGTTTCTAAATTGTTGCAGCCTAATTATGTAGCAATTAGGTATTTTAAGATAATATAAGATAATTTAAGAGAATTGCTGGGCTGCATATGAACACAACTTACATAGATATAGGCTCTCTTATTTTATAAAACCAATTGATCTTAGAACAGTCTAGCTTTAAATCAGTATTTCCTTTAAAATTTATACCCTAGTAATGTTTTTTCCTTTCTGGTATGATTGGACTTCCTTGTGTTGGGAAGATTCATGACGTACATAAATCTTGAGCCTACTGTTCTGTTATGATTTAAATATACCTTTACCTCATTTTGAAGCACATGAGCAAAACCAGATCTTATATTGCAGAAATAAATGCATTGTGGAACATTGCAAACATATTCTGGGCTACCAAGTACTACTGATAAAAATAACAGTAATTTATGTAGCTTAGAAGTGTCTAAGTACCTTAAATATAATATATTTGTATTACATATTTATATATTAATATCTTTGATATTTGAACTAAAATCTTAACGTGCTAGGAGTGCATACTTTTTTCTCTTTCTTTTTGTAAAAAGAGGGATATAAAGCACAGAGCCCACACTTGAGCAGTTTTTTAACTTCTGGAAAGTCTGCTGAAGAATAACTAATGTTTGGGGTGTTTCTTAATGCTTTGCTTGAAGGCTGAAATTCGTATCAACTTTGATAATCTCTACAAGATGATGTCAAGGCATGAGGAATTCAGGTGGATGATGTTGCGCATCAGACGGATGGCTGATACCTGGATTGAAGCAATCAAATCACTTGCAGAAAAACAAAATTTGGAGAAAAGAAAACGAAAAAAGGTAAATGAGAACACTTAATCCTGTCACTTGCTGTTATATGGGCTCTTTCAAGATTGTTCCAGGTGTAGCTTCAGAGTGGAAATAGAAAATATGTCTAAAAGGCTCATGTTTATACTCTCTTCAAGAAGTATTTTGCTGTTTGAAATTCTGATTTAACGGGTGTTTGTTTCACAGATAGTTTTACGTGTTTTGTTGGAGAAAGTCTTCTGGCCTCTGTAGTACTGGGTAAAATAGAGACTATGTAGACTAAATAGAGACTATATTCTAAAGGGAGAAACTGTGAATTTACTGCCAGCTGATGACACTGGAGTGTTGTATGTAGTCATGGAAACAACAATTGCACATCTTTGTTGTCCAAAATTGAGACACGCTCTAAATGTTGACTTAAAGTTGACCCAAGTAGACAGACTTAAAGTTGACCAAAACTATGGATTGGATCAGTTTAGACCTCCTGTAATGAGTTCAGTTTTAAAGCCATGAGATACTTGAAGTGAAAAGGTGTAGTTCATTTGATTTTTTTTTTTAATTACCACTACTAGTTCAGATAAAGTCAAAAGTTGCAAACACAACAACAGGTTTCCTTTCCTGCCTTGTTATTCCTGGACCCAGTCCTGACTGGCAGCAGCCCCATATATGTTCATATTTCTACCCTCTCTTAAGCCTGGCTGGCTCAACTGCTTGCTGGAGATTCTCAGTCCTTGCATTAATTACAAAATTAAATTGTTTGTGTGGAAGTATTGGCTTGTTTTCATTGATTTTTTTTTTTTTGGTCATAGTTGGAATTTAATAGAAAGAAAAGCTGCTGTAATGTATAACAGTTGCATGTTTAATGTCGATAACTCAAACATATGACTTTTCTTTCCAGATCCTTGTTCATTTGGGCCTTTTGACAAAAGAATCTGGATTCAAGATTGCAGAAAATGCGTTTAGTGGTGGCCCACTTGGTGAATTAGTCCAGTGGAGTGATTTAATTACATCTCTCTACTTACTGGGCCATGACATCAGGATTTCAGCTTCACTGGCAGAGCTCAAGGAGTAAGGAGATTACTTTCGCTTTTGAAACTGGAATTAGAAGAAAAGAATTGTAAACTCTTGAAGCTTCTATTAACAGTATATAATTTCTTGAAGCATAAAATGAACGTGATAATTCACGAAACAGACGATAAGGTTATTTTCATGGGCTAAGTATATGTGCCATGGAAAGGATAATGTGTTTTCATTGTAGCTTCAGGCTCCTGGGACTCCATAAATGAATGTTGTAAAATTCCAACTAAGCAGCTTAGTCTTTAACATTCCAGGTGCTTTAACCAGCTGCAATGGGAAATGTTACAGACTAGCCGAATTCTGTGTCCTCTGCTTCAGTTTCTGCTGTTCTTCGCTCAGTATCTCATTTTCAGATAAAGGTTTAAGTTCTTTAAACATGTTACTTTTGATGTAGTTAATTGCTTGTGTTAGGTCAAATTGTTCCTTACTCTTCCTTGTCTTGCTTTGACAACCAGTTCAGCACCAGACATAAAACATCTGTTTGAAGCTTCAGCACATGTGCTTTTTCTGCAGTTTTCCATTTTTAATTACTTGACAGCATTGTTTTAAAGAGAGCTCTTATACTATAAAGCTGTCAATAGAAGTCAGAAATTATTTTGAATAATTTCAAAGCACACTATTTTTAAGCATTTCAAGCATATTCTTTCGCTTAAGCTAGATGAGATTTTTAGTGAAAATTCGTGCTTTACATTTAATAAATGTTTAGCATCTCTAGCATTTCAGTGTTCTTACATGGCTCTTGATTTCAAAACAAAGTGGAAAAGTAAAAGTTTTTTGAAAACTAGAATTGTTGGAATAAATAGTATTACAGCATCAATTCAAGGTATTTGGAAAGTAATGCTTTTTCATTTTGCTTCTTTTTTTGTTTAGGATCATGAAGAAGGTTGTAGGTAACAGATCTGGCTGCCCAACCCAGGGGGATAAAATTGTAGAACTCATTTACATTGATATTGTGGGACTGACTCAGTTTAAGAAAACCCTTGGTCCATCATGGGTTCATTACCAGTAAGTATAACACTCCCTTGCCCTCTAAACTGCTTTGTTAAGGAGCTTTTGTTGAATAACACATGTCAAAATACTGAAATAAGTCCATTCACATGAATTTATTTAAAAGTGAAAATACATTTTTCTGTTGTCTTTAGCTCTTAAGATTAAAAGGGCTATTACTTGTTCTTTGCATGCCATCATTATCTCCCCCAGCAAGCTTAAGATTCTTGGATTCAATTATTTTTAATCTTAAAAATCTTAATTATCCTCTTGTTAAATCATCATCTCTGCCCCTCTTTCCCTCCTTGCTTTGGACATGCTTCCACCTCCCCATTTTTTCTGTAAATTAGTAGATGAGCTGAGAGATTTTACTGCATTTTGTTGTTTAGTTGGAATACCAGAGGCATGTTTTGCTTGTTGTAACTACACTGGATCAATGAGTGTGGAGATTTATCTGTTCTAATTGTATTGCCCAACAACTGCAGTGCAATTTTCTGTTCCATCCCTTAAGATACTGGGCAGAGAGTTGTCTTCAGGGGAGGTCTGAAGGATAAACTGCGGTTATTGTTGCTTTTGTAATCTTAAAAACATCTATCCATTAGAAATGGAAGATGAGGGTCACAAGAAATGACTCTGTGCATCTGCAGTTTTAGAACCTCTTTTCTTTTTGTCGATAGCTTTAACTCATTAAGCCTCCCGTGCATTGTACAAATACACATCAGGATACAAATACACAGCAGGAAATAAACCCAAATCTAAATTACTGACGTTGGTTTTTCTGTACCTGCTCGAATTAGCTGTGTGTCATGATCCATAAAGTCCAGTAAATCCTACTTGAAGAAAGGTGTTGAAAGGTGTTCTAGGCAGAGAAACTGTTTTCTTTCAGCCTCAAGATTTTCTAGAGCATTGGATCTTTCCAGTGTAATTTTAAATGAGAGTACAGTGATCAACATTGCAGATTAGATTACTCTTAATCTCTTTTTTGAAGCAGGGCAGTAAATGGATATTCTAGTTTTTAGGAGCCTGCTAATAAAGATAATCCCATTTTCCACTGAGCAACAGTTGCTTGTCTGCCTGCCAGATGAAATTGTCACTAGGGGATCACATGCAGCACTGTGGTCAGGATATGAAACCCTTCTTATAAATTTTAAATGTTTCTTCCTGTCTGCTTGCAATTATCTGTCTGCTGTATCCTGTAACAAAGCTATGGAAATATATATTGAGATTATAGGTTAGCTATAATCAATTTTTCTTTCTTCGTAGGATCATCACATCTTGAATTATCGATCTGTTTTTCATTGATTACTATTTTGTGGCAATGGTTGGTGTTTCCTTGTTTAGGAGACCAGAATTACATTTAAATCCAAGTGCCTTAGGTACTGTAGGATTTTCTGAGGCTTTCAGGGGAGAAAAAGGTATCTTAATGCCTGTCTTCTGCAACACTGGATGTCATGGACTGGAAGGGAGTCTCATCCAGTCCATAGCCTGACTGAAAAATAGATAAGGGTGTATTTGTCCTTCATGAGACATTTTTGCCTCATCTTTTACTGAAGACTGAAGAAGATTCCCCAACATGTTGCTTTATATAGTTAAACTTTAATGTGTTTTTCTTGGCCTGGTTTCTTGCTAACTGCCCATTACTGCTTATTCTAACAAGGTTCTGGAGAATAAATTACTTTTTTTCTCTTCTCTGCCAGCTCTTAGGATGTCTTCTATACTGCTTTTCCTTCAATTTGCTTTTTAAAAATGTATACATTTAGGGATTTTTATCATTACTTACAATTCATCATTTCAATACCTTTCATGAAACTTGTTGCATTTATTGTGAATGTCTATAATTGCATGATGCTTTTTCACAAGTTCAGTGTACAAAAGAGGAGCTGGAGTCTGGTAGAGGTTACAGAATTGATTAAAGCAGGGGAATTAATTTGTAGCTTCCTGCATGCTGTCTCCTATTTCAGGATCCTCTTCCAATCCTTGTATTTTCTCCCAGCATCACGAGTTATCTTACAAATTTTGTCATTAAAATGTTGTGGAGTTAAAACCAGTAAGTGCCTTATAACAGCCTAGGCATCCGCTTCAGTTTAATTCCAATTAAATAAACATTAGCACAAATAAAGCTGTTTTTTAGCCCTTGTTCTTTACAAACTTTGCTTTTTTATTTTTCTCAGTTGTATTTAATGGCAGTAGGAATAATTGTTTGTCTTGAAAGAAGGTGTTTTTCAGTAGATGTGTGCAGGTCAGCTCAGTCTGTTTTAGACAGACCAGACTCAGATAAAAATGAATTAAAATGTTTTTATTCACTTCAGACCAGAATAGAGTGGCAGAATAAGCCTTCAGAACAGTCTCCTGGTAAGAGTGCTTTATATAATCTTTCTGGGTGAACTTGAGCCCTGAGGAAATTTTTGGTAGTTGCAAATCAGGTTTCTGGAACTGCAAGCTCGGAAGAATGACCCTGCTGCTTTGGGAGTGAATATTTCTGAAAGACTCTTCTGCACAGCTGAGAGCACCAGTGACTTTAGGTAGTATGTGCTTTATCTGTGGGATAATTGGTGCTGCAAATAGCAGGAACACAGCAGAACACATCTCATTTTGGAGTGCACCTTATTTCCAAGCAGAACAATGCCTGGACGTGCTGGATTTTTCAGTTCTGAGGTGTGGATGTTTGAGTGCAGTTTGTGTGCAATAAATCAACATACAAATTAGTAGCTCAATATAGTTTGAGAAGTGCAGTCTTTCTTAGCACCCTCATCCTCCATGCAGCACATAAAAATCTGGTATCTTTTCATTTTTCCACAGTCTCTCTAGCAATGACTCATTCCCATATGCCAACAATCCGAGTGGCTTTTTTTTTTTCTTGAAATAAATTAACGTGACAGCTATCCTGAGAAAGTTTCTGCTTTGTTCATGTGAGGGTTATTTTCTGTCCTAAGATTTTAAATGTGGATACTGAGAGGCCTGATGGAGTGGGAGAAGGATACAAAAAAATGTGTATAAATATTTCCACTAGGTCAGCTCTGTTAAGATTGTGTTTCTGCCCAATGCTTAAGGGGAAAAAAAAAATCTCCTTTTAAATAATCCTGGGTTACTTTTGTCTGATTTTTATTTTATAAGCCCGAAAATGGTGACTTCTAATGTGCTAGACAAAAAAGACTAACATGGATGTTTCTAAAACAATTTACTACCCACCAGTCCTCTTTTTAATTAGGCAGAGAATAGACTTAATCTGACACCAATTTCAGGGCACGCTGCAATTCTCTGCAGCTTCACTGCTAAAGCAAGGTGACATTTTAGGAAGGAAGAGTGGGAAAATTGAAATTAAAGGTATACCATACCAAATTAGCTTTTTTTAAAAAAAATATATCCCTGAGTTACAAAAAAAGTACTGTTTTGTCATTTTCAAATTAGCTATTTCATTTTAGAAAGGCTAATGTATTGTATGCAAAAATTAAAAAAAAATGAAAGGCATCTAAATCATTAAGTGAAACAAATGGAGAATATGGTACTAGGGTAGACAACCAAGGCATTCCTGCATATATTAAAATATAAGTTCAGCATAACTGGTATTAATTACATTAATTTCTAAATTTTAAGTTGTCACCAGCTTTTTCTGCTGCATTTCAGGGATTAGTTTCACCACTTGAAGCTTTGATCTCTCATCTCATCCCTGCACAGACTTGCACTTTTTGCTGTCGTGTTTGTTTCTCACTTAGTTTATGCCGAATCATATAAATATTTTTTTTGTTTTCCTGCATTCTGGTTTAGATTTCTGTTTCATCACATTGCCTGTCCTGTGTGTGTTGGACATGGTTCCACATATCCCTGTGAACCATTAGTGCTGCTTATCTTACATCTGACTACAGGAAAAAGAGAGGCAACAAAGCAGTGCAGTGCTCCTTACATTTATCTCTTGACAAACTCCAGTAATGTTGCAGTTTTTCAAGAGCTTTCTCCTATTTTTCATTCTCCTGTACTCAAGTATGTGGCCAAAAGCTGTACGTTTGAGAGGAATTTTGTTTTAAGACCTGCCAAGAAATAAGAGGGCTTTTATTACTGAATGATTCATCAGTGCAGAACTTGTTTTGGTCCTGCTGGAGTATTTTGTGTGATGCAGAGATAATTGCCACTGTTGTAAAATATTTTCATTGAGAAGAGTTGACATAAAACACTGCACAGAAACTGATCTGTCAGCTTTGTTGTTTGGTGAATCATAATGTGTTGTATATTTTGACTTTCTTTTTGTTTGAAATATCTCTGTGAAGGTTTAAAAAACATCATTTTGCTCAATATGTATTTTGAAATACAAAGGTAGCATTTCATAAAAGAATTTTTAAGTTTCTGGGTTTGGTTTTTTTTTCTACTTCCCTAATTATTGAGTACTTTAGAGAAAGGAGAAACATATAAGTAACGTGTAAATTTATTTTGGGGACTAAAATCTTTTATTTTTAAAGCTGACAAATGGTTGGAGATAAATTCTTTCACCTTTCAAGGGCTCAATTCTTTCACATTTAAAAGCCAAAATCAGGTGTTTTACTGAACAGAATGTACATATGGGCTTGGAGTATGGAAAATGTTGAAAACTGTGGGAAAAATAGCCATTTTTAGTAGTAACTTTTGCAGCTACCTTCCTTCTCTGCCACCCGTGAGTCCTTTCCCAGTGATACAGTGTGCAGTGCCAGGAGTTCATGTGTTTATAACACAATTGCACAGGATGTTTAATTCCTGTATAAATCTTTTCTGCAATTTTGTTTGTAGAGGGCAGAGGATGGTGGAGGCAGCAGCTCTGGAGCCCTGTCACACACTTCAGTGGCAGTGGTCAGTATGTCCCAGTCACATCACAGATTTGGCAGGCTGCATTTTGGAAACAACTTCTAGAATCTCTGTCCTGTAACATGCACTGTCTTCTTCATACTGACACTTTTTCTGCCTGTCATGCACTATGGGCCCTTTCTCTTTCAAGAAATTAATAGGATTTTAAATAAAGGGTGAGCATGATTCTCTCATCCAAGGCCCTTTGTAATCCAGTGCCAGGATTTCTCTCTGTTGTTTGCTGGTTGATGCAGGTAATTGACTTTTATATTGTTTCTTCAAAAGCCTGTGACAAAATGCTTCATAAACAAATAAATGAGTTGACTGCAAGAACTCAGCATATTAAACCATCTTCAGTGTTTTCCAGTAGGTCTAAAAGTCAGAACCTGGAGACCAAATAAAATTGTGTAAAGACAATGTCCTCTTCTGCTCTGATCTTCATGGCATGTGGCCCCTGGCTGCTGCATTTGGTTTGTGGTAATGCTTGGGAACTTCAAAAAACACATGGGAAATCCTCTCTTCTTCTGCCTAAATTCTACTCCAGAGCCCTGGGAAATGCAGGTGACCACTGTAACATTCCCATAAGCTCTACTTGGATTTTAAAGCATAACTTCATTCTGTAAGGACAAAGAAACCCAAAATAAGCTCCAGGGTTGTTATTTGAATATCTGATATATCCTTGAATTTGCTGTTCATAACGTCTTTGTGAATGTAATATGAACAGAAATGTTTGAAATTAAAATGTACCTTCAGTTTATATGTTCTCTACAGCTGCAAGCAAAGGCAAAACATATTTTAATTATCATAATTATGTATATATACACACATTCTTATATATACAGAAGTAGGTGTACTTACAGTAAATTTGTTTTTCTCTTTTAGGTGTATGCTAAGAGTTCTGGATTCCTTTGGGACTGAGCCAGAGTTTAACCATGCCCATTATGCCCAGTCTAAAGGGCACAAGACGCCGTGGGGAAAGTGGAACCTCAATCCACAGCAGTTTTATACAATGTTCCGTAAGTGTCTCTGTGCTTATAAATAATTTAGAGCTTTAGAAAGGAATGCTGTCACTGAGGTTTTTTTTATTATGCAAGACAAATTCACAGTTTAATAAAATGCGACTGCTAAATGGGAAGATTTGTGTCAATGTCTGTAGACTGTGCAAAAGCTCTGTTGTGCTTCCACCCAGCAATGAGAAAATGAAAATACTGAGCTAATATAAATAGTGGTAGGGAACTTTACGCTCTGAGTACCTGTGGAAAGTGGTGCTTGGCTTTTCCCTCAAGCATCAGGGAGTTTGTTTTTGTTAGTTTTGCTTTCACTAATATTATTATAAAGCTATAGATCTTTGAGGACCTCACTAGGCTACATTTTTATAAACTGCACTCTTGCATTTCACTGTGTTGAGCTGAAGCTAGAAACTATGTTAGCTTTAGTGTTGTATTTCTGCTTTTGTTCCTCAACAACTCAGTAGCACCATCCCTTCACTGTTTCTTTGTGTTCAGTATTAAAAAATGACCACTCAGCAAAACTTCTTGTCTCTATTTTTTATGCCTTTGTAAAAATTTTTGTCTAGCTTGTTTTCATATTGTGAGTATTTATCCTCAGGTGGATTGACTAACATTTATTTGCCAGCAGTGTATAAAGCTATTGTATAAAAAGTAGTAGATTTCAGCACTGCTGTAGATCTTTCAAGCCTCAATAAATATATTTTGAAACGTCCCCAGCCAAACCTAAAAAAGAAACAGAACAGACACAAATAAAGGCATAAATTCTCTGTAAATTGGGTCAGATTAAATGATTAGTGTGACCTGGTCTACACTTAGTCTTTGACTTTATAGCAGCAGGTTCCAGAATCAAGGGATCTCTCTCTTGCCTGCTGTAGCAGTAATTCAGGTGTGTTATCTCTGTAATTCAGGTGTGTTATCTCTGTAATTCAGGTGTGTTATCTCTGCGAGGTGCAGGGTCACTGAGTCTCTGAGGGCAAGGGAGGCTCAGGGCTGTGCCTTCTGCTGTGTGCAGAGGCTGCTCAGCCCAAATCTGTAAGGAAACATTTCGTGGTGACCAGCCCACCTCCAGAGTTTAATGCTGGCCCCTGTCTGACATTAAGATCAGGGCTCTGTTCTCTCCCATCAGCTTTCATCATCAATCTTTCAAGCTTTCCTGCTTTTCACAGCAGAATTATACATGCTGCTGTTGGGTTGACACGCTTTTGATTTCAGTTGCCCTGTAAAAGTCTTGAGAGAGGCATATTTTGTCTGTCAACATTTGCTGTGCAAGTTTTTCCAGAGAAATATAAGTGAAGGTTGTTCAAGAGATAAAAGGCTGCATTCACAGCTGTTGGGAAGCAAGTAACAAAACATGTGGTGGTGAAATGTGACTTGGAAGTGCTTGCAGAGTTTGTGTCTGGATATTAGTAAGCAGAGCTTGTTCTCTATCCACATTTGCTAATATTTATTGGTTTGTGTCCTAAATAGAAAGGGGACTCAATCATGCTTTGTTTGAGCTGTCCAGCTGTTGGGAAATTCAGATGTGAGGTCCTGTTCAAGATAACACCAAGGGGGATGAAGCACTCAGTGAAAATAGCTGGATGAGCGCTGGTGGTACAGCTGTGTGCTGTGTGTGTGCACTACTCAGTCCCACTCCGTGAAGTGCAAAAGAAAAGTAAATCTCTCTAGAGATATCTGTTGTGGAAGTACAGACTGCCACTGCTACAGACTCTAGTGCAAAGAAAATTGCTTCATAATGAATTTTCCAAAAAGTAGGACTGTATTGGAATTTTAATAAATAACCATTTCCAATTTTTGCTGCTGGAAATGACTTTGGGTCTTCCTCTGCAGGAAGAGTGGTAAATAGATTGCAGGCCAACTAATTCTGAGTGATTCCAGTGCTGTGGATTATTCAAGGATTTTCCTTTTTTTTTTTTTTTTTGTACTAGGTGCAGAAGAGTCCACATGTTTTGTGATATTTAAAGTTTAGATTTGTTGTTTTGTTCTCTGCTGCAGAGACAGCGCCATCTTTATGGGGTTGTGATTAAAAGTGAATATTATGCATCAGTAAAGATTTTATGGCAGATTGGATCCCTGGACAGCTTCCCAAGATCCCCAGACTCTATTATGTTTTGAGAACTCTGATTATAAGGGCAGAAAATTATCCTGAGCAACAAGCAAGCCATATTCAAACCTGTGGCATATTACCAAGTATTTGACTGTTCCCTCAGTTTTCCAGAAGCGTGAGAGCTTTTCTCCTTTTTTATGTTTTCCGTGTTTTTAATTCAAATACCTTCATGCAAAATCACAGCACTGGTACTTCTAAAAGTTTGTGGTCTTGCTTAAAAATCCATCTGAGTGCTGCTTCCTGTCTGTGATGTTTGAGGCACTGAATTCCACCAGTTCTAAGTGCTAACTTTAACAAAGGTTTATTTTTCTTTTGAGTGTGTACTGCCTTGCCTCTCCTTTGAATGCAGTCTCTTCATCCAAAAATATGAAAGGACAGAAAAATGCCCCTTTTCAGGCATATTTCAAATGTGCTGTTTTCTGTGTAAAATTCTAAAAAGTCCTTGGGTCTAAGTGGATGCCTGGCTGTTGCTGAGGCATTTTTTGTGAAAAAGAGTAATTGTCATTTGAAAGACTAAATGTAATGGCAGAGGGACGTGTACACTGTGTATGGTTCCTCTGTTCGCCTGCATTATCCACTTGGATGATTTTCAGGAGCAAAAATGCAAAACCTCATAATTGCAGTAGAATTTTTTTTTTCATAACTCTACTAGAGGTTTAGCATTGAATGTATCAAAAATGCCTGGGGCGTTATTTTTGGATTTAGGGGGTTTTTGTTTTGTTTTGGGTCCTTAAGCTTTTCAAAATGTGATTAATTATCAGCTTGTGTGCCAGAATGTAACAGGAGGTCTAGAGAGGAGATCCTGCTGTTTATTGCAGCCTTTTTCTATGTGCACTTGTGAGGCTCTGGCACTTTTTAGAGGGAAAAAATCCCATGTGTTGGAGTAGGTTTTACAAAGTAGGGATGGATTTTTTACCTGGAGCATTGAGTGTTGGAGTCCATCACTGGACTTAAACACCCAGTCTACAAGAAAAACCAATCCAAAACAACAAACCCCCTTACTTTTAATGAGCCTAAATATCTGTGTCTTTATTGGGGGGAGAACAGTGACCAGCACTGCTGGATGTCACTACTGGAAAAAAGACCAACAGAGGCTAAAAACAATATAAAAAGCCATGAGTAAATTGCATATCCTTTGCACACACTTGTTTTGCCAGGACTAGATTGAAAGCAGTTTTGCCGACTTGACACCATTAAATATTTTATGATCACTTTGTCTGGGAGATTTAGGCAATGCAATTTGTATTCTGATTTGCATAGTGTGTAGGCCAGTAATTAGTATGGGTACATTATTGACAGTGAGTTGGGTGCTTGGTGTTGGTAATTCCAGTATAGGAGGTGAACCCAAGAAATTTGCTAAAATTTATTTCTGCTGTTGAGCAACACCCAGGTTTGCTAACAAGCATAAATCCAGGGGGGTTTCAAACTGTTGGTGTTGCATCTTTGAGATTTGTCAAGCTGGATTTCTTCTGTTTCTTCTCTCTCTAATAATAAAATAAAGCTTAGCACACAGACAAAAAAGATCATTACCATTGGACTCAGTCCAGCTGCAGAGTTTTTATTATCAGAAACAAGACAGAAAATAGCTGCTTGTTCCTGTAGGCATATGGAGCAGGATTTAAAATTATTAAAAACTATTTTGGATAATAAAGCAAGCAAATGTGTCTTCCAGTACTAATAAGGAGGTGATCAGTTGCATTATGTGTTCCTTATAGCTTCTTTTCTGACAGCATTCACTCTAATGTAGCATTAACCAGTATTTTCAAAGGTGCTGAATCTGCTCTGTTTCTTACAGCTCACACTCCAGATAACAGCTTCCTTGGATTTGTGGTAGAGCAGCACCTGAATTCCAGTGACATTAAACACATTAATGACATCAAAAGGCAGAATCAATCTCTGGTTTATGGCAAAGTAGATAATTTCTGGAAGGTGAGTTTTTTATACTCGTATGCTTGAGCAAATATATGTTGATCGATATAATAAAGAATAATTCGAAATTTGAAAGTGTCCCGTCTGTCTAAACCCATTAAGTTCTTTTTCTGGAAACAAATGTATTTGAGTAATTAAATGGAACATTTCAAAGTCTTTCTGTCAGAGAAACTTCAGTCTGGATTGATGTGGATCCTTTGCTATTTCTGTACACCTTTCTGATAGAATAAAACATATAGTCTTAATGGCACAATAATTTTAGAAAATGCAGAAGGCTGGTAAACATAATGGAAAATTTAAGGTGTGAACTTTCAGTCATAAGCAAGCCTGTCTTTCAGTTGCTTCAGTTCTTATATCTACAACAAAAAATGTGCTGCATTTTGAGATGGAAATTCTGTTTCACAAAAGGCTCTAAAGGTGTTCAGTCTCATTTTATCATCCTGCAATAATAATACGACACCAAGTTGTTGGTCATATTTTCACTAATTTATATTGTGTTATTAAGTTATAGTGGTCTCCTTTTTTTTTTCACCCACTGTCCTTTTCTCTGGCTCCTTCTTCCAGGCTGACACACCTGGGAATGTGTGTCTCATGCAGTTTTCAAAGAGATTACTTACTCGTAACTGGATTTCTTCCAAGTTACCTCCAGCTCTGTGTGCCCAAATACTCTGCATGCTCATATCCTCTGTGGGCCTTCCCTCCTGCCTAAAAAGACCTTATTTTTAAGCCTCTTGTCAACTGAAAAAGGAATTATCAGTGCCATACATAGGGCCAAACAATGTAACACTGTGAAACCACCTGGGTCTCGCATTGTCATTCCTTTTCTCGTTATTGGCATGAGAATATTGGTCTTGCACAGTTTTTTGAACCACAGAAGCAGCATTCATTCTGGTGACTGAGGTTATACAGAATAAATTCTCTAAAGATTATAGCTACAAATAAATGGTCCATCTGTGAGACAAAACAAAAATAAAACTTGATAGAAACAGTAGAATGTTTGCAGTGGTAGCAGAACAGGTGGAGCTGGATGCTTCTTGGCTACTGCACTGAGAAAATACGTAGGAAATACATGAAAATATTTATTTATTCTGTTTGGCTCGTGGTACAGAAGGACTTAGTGTGCCCCTGTGTGCAGTCTCTCCTGTCTGCAGAGTGCTGGAGCAGAGCTGGAATCCTTTCTTCAAGTCTTTTCAAGCTTAGGCTCTTGTACTTGTACTTGTGTCTCTACTTGTACTTTTACTAGTGACTGATCTCATTATCAGCCTCTCAAGAACAGCAGCATACAATAATATCTAAACTTCTAGACGTGATCTGCAGTGCACATCAGCAGAAGGACCTTTTGAATAGTAGCTGGATTTAAGGAACAAGACAGCTCCTTAGTCACCAGGGTGTTTTTCACTGGCATACATAGATATATCCTTCTTGGTTTATTCAGTCTGTGTGGATTCAGAAATATGTCTGGATAGTTTATATGCCCAGAGGGGAGATTTGTGATTAGTCTCAGATTCTGTATGACACACAGGATATTCATGGACTGATTAAGACAAAAGCATGGCTTTTTGGAAAAGAATACCCAGTCTTGACTTTTAAATAGCACACAATGGAAAGCCCACTGTTTCCTCTGGGGAAGTCCTGCAATAATTACCTTCTCCTTTAAGACTTTGCATTATTTCTGGTGCAGATTTCCATATGGTTGTTTCCAGTTGTAGTAGCAGTTATAAACTTTCTCGGCTGGACTGATGATGTTTCTTCTGTTCTGTTACCCTGTAGGAATATATAGGTTGAGGTCAAAGTAACCCATAGTCGTTCTGCAAAGCCTGTATGTGCTGAACCTCTGAGAGCTTTGTGCTTTCTAATACTTAAAGAGTTTTCACGTGTCTGTTTTCTCTGAACCTTCTCAAGATTATTCACATTCCTCTCAAAATGTGAATGTTTGCAAAGGGCACGTGGGCCGTACCAGCATCAAATCCAAAAGGAAATCCTCTCTCATTTTTAGACAGGTCCATTTCTACCATTAGGAGCTCTCAGCCAACACCTTTGTATCATTTTTTAAAGTGCTGCTTTTCAAGTCACTGCTGTTTTTTATCAGTATTGCTTGTCTTGTTTTTTCCAAGATGTTTGATTTGGTATCTGGCCATATTAAAATGTGTATTGTGTGCTGCTAACATTCGGCAGATTAAAACTGTAACTTGGAGATTTTAACTGCAGTCATGCCCATATGCACTCATATATAAAGTGCAAATTACTGCAGATAGACTTTGAATCACTTACAGTGTGGGATTTCTTATCTGGAGTGATAAAATCCAATTCTTGTGATCAAGAGAAAGCCTGAACTAATCTTGTGTCTGTGTAATTTGCTTATTTCACGTTTCTTTCATTTTCCCTGCTCAGTGCTCTTTTCATCTGCCACCGCGGCTTGTATGGAACCAGACTAATCTATTTATCCTGCTCCTGTTCTTCCTACTGAATATGGGCAATTAATGAGAGGTGTAATCTGCACAGAGTACATGTGTCACTGCTGGGGGTGATCAGTCATTAGAGGAGCACGGTGGGGAGGGGAGAGAGTTCCTGTCCCCAGACTTTGGTGCTTCTGGGGAATAGCAGTGGCAAATCAATTGTTTCATTTTAAACCAAGCAGGCTTCAGTCCCAAGAAGTGGGACTGAAGTGTGCACAGGACCTCTTCTCCCTGGGGCTAGATAAATATATAAATATATGGCTTTATATAGCCACGGGCCTGGGTTCTTTTCTGTGCCTGAGCCCAGTGACATCCATCCCATATCACAGTGACCCAGTCTGGGTACACCTTTTGAGGTCAGGGAGGATGTATGGTGCAGAGGGTATGAGAGAAATCTGCTTTATTTCCCTCTAATAACTAAATCAGTCCTAGGTGGGCTGAGGATTACAAATAGGAGGCTCTAAAGAGTTTTTGTTTCTACAGGTTGTCTTTATAGGTAAGCTATGAAGGGCAATATTTGCCAAGTTTTGGAAAAGTGTTTGTTGGGATTAAATGTCTGGGGTTTTGTATGGGATTTTTGGCAGTACTAAGGAGTGAAGAGGGTCCTGTCTATGCCAAAGTGGGGGGAAAAAAGGAATTAATAAAATGCATGTGAAACCCATAATCCTCTCCATTATCAAAATTTGCTTTAATTACAGAACACTTCAATTAAAAGAGAATGTTTGAAGCCTTTCATGTTGCCTTAGCTCCTGTTCCTAAGTCTTTTCTTTGTTGTTCTTCCTGCAACTTACTGTTAAACTCTTCTACTAATTTGACCCTTAATCCTAGAAGAAAGAGTCAAGATTCATTTTGCAGTACTTGGTATTTCTTTTCTTTTTCTTTTTTTNTTTTTTTTGGGTTGCTGTGAGAGAAGTCAGAAGGTTGCTTGTATCAGAAAATAGGCATCAATGCATAACATAAGTATATGATGACTGCTTTCGTATTTTATTATAGTGTATTGGAGCTGTCTTGAAAATATTTGTATATTTAGAGGCAAAATAATGTGTGAGTTTCTTACTAATGCCACTTGAAAAGCTGGGCATTCTCCGTAAATATATACTGCCTGCATGGCAACTTCTGAAGAGCTGCTTTGGAAATGGTTACCTTTAGCTTGCTCTCAATGGGAAGGCACATCACCAAGGCTGTTCACATTAATGTCTTCCCTTCACAGCTCCAGGGAAAATGTAATGAAATGTAATTTCCCCATCATATGCCCTCTTGCATGAAGCAAGAGGAAAGTCCCTTCCTTGTGGTTGGTTTTTGTACTTCTTGTTTAGAGTTGCACTTTGAATAAATATTCCATTTCAACTTTCAAACTAAAAGAAAAATAAGTAGAGGGACAGAAGTTCCTTCTCGCCTTTTCTCCCGTGTGGTCAGTGCACTCACAAACTTGTCTTGTGGTCATTCTATTCTGTGTTCCTCTGAATGTGCAGCAGCACTGGGGCCTTCTCAATCAATCAAAAGTTACCCTAGAGCCTGGCTCCAGGGGCACTGTCCTGCCTTGTGCCACAAATATAAAATTGGAATGAGCCAGACACTTCAGCTCAGCAACATTTCCAAGATTCACCGTTTCCTTCTGAAAGCAGTATGAATCAGAAACAAGTCAGTCAAAACAAATGAGTGCAGTAAATAACCCTTTTAGACACATCTAAATATATTCTTTAACATACATTGTGAAAATTAGAATTTAGTTTGTTATGAAGAAAGAAAGAGAATGATGTTTTTCATTATTTTGTCAGTCAGATAGGTCAGTGATCAGCTTCTCACTTTGCAGAACTCTTCAGCTGCAAAATGAATTAGTGAGGCCTTACAGTACTGATTAACACAATCATCTACTGTTACTTGGTTAGCAAAAAAACAACCACAACCTTTTCTTCCTGCAGTCCCACTTCCTATTTTTCTCTGTACCCCTTCATTTTTCTCCTTCAGTACTTACAGTGAAAAAGGCTGTCTCCTTGGTTCCGGAAATTTCCATTCAGAGGACAAGAAATTGCTGCTTAGGTGTTGGTGTGCATTGCATGAGAATGAAATTGTCAAATCTTGGGAAAACCTGGGTGTTTAAAAAACCCCAAACCTTCATGGATGAAAAAGATGAGGACAGGGAACTGGATAAAGTTCTTCAAGCTCTGCCAGAAATCCTAAACCTTCCCTGAGATGTTTTATTCATTCTTCGTGCAAAATTTATATATGTGCCAATGTGTGGTTTTTTCAGAAATATATGGGCTCTAAAAAAGAAGCCATAAATGGACATTCAGGAAGAGCAAGAGCATGGAAAAATTATATAATACCTCCCTTGCAAATTCTCTCTCTTTCCAACTTTTCTAATTCAGTGTATTTCCTGAATCTGTTTCTTTGTTGATAAACTGTTCACGCGTTTTTGGGATCTCAGTACGAGGTGATTTCAAAGTGTTTGTTTGATCATGAACCTATGCAGACTTCTTTTTTTTGCCTCTGCAGCTTTCTCTGTCATGGAGTCCCTCAATCTAGGACCTGTTACAGGAGAAATTGTTAACTTGGGCATTTTTCTAAACCTGTCCCTTATGAGCCTTGTTTGAATTTCTTTGTACAGGACATTTTGAATAGTCAGTCACTATCCACGTTCTTTATGCCAACTATGGGTTTGTAAACCTCCCTCATATTCTGACAAGTTGTCTTTTTCAAACTGAAGAATTGTTTAAGAATTTCTTGCAGTTTCTGGGTGTAACAGTGGAAACTGTCCTGTATCTTGGATCCTTCTTACCCCTCTCAGAACACTGTCCAATCTTTTCAGCTTCTTTTCGAGAAAATGGACCAGAAGTGCAGCAGTTTGTGAGGAGGGAGAGAATAGTTTTAACAGAATAGTTCACTAATATTCTCTTTATTTCTGATTTTCTTTCCAAAAACTTCCTATCATTTACTTGATTGGTGAGTGGACTGACTGCTACTGAACAATGGACTGATTTTTTTCATGGGCCATAATCATGTGTTGTTGTAATGCAAAGTGTTCATTCTTGAGTGACACTGGTTAGCTCAGGGGTTTCTTTCCACACTTGAAGTGAGGACTGGTTTTCAACATTTCTGTCACTTTATTTAAGTTACCAAACATGTTTTATTTCTGTGAGAAGTCGTCTATGCAGCAGTGGGGGAAGACATTGGAAAATTCTTTTAGCTTTAGCACAAAGTGTATGATCCCCATATTCATGGTTAACACTTAGTTTTGTACCGTACTGTGCTTAGTACAAATGCCAGAGATTAATGTGGCCTTGTGTTAACTCCCTGTGCCTGAGACTAAGTCTTGTGCCAGCTAATGCCTCCTTGTGTACTTGTATTAGTGATTAATATGTACTGGCTGATATCTTAGTTTTGAGAACAAGGATTGTGTGTTAGAGAAAAGAAGGATAAGAGAAGTACATTATGACTTGACAACATATTTCAGATACTCTCAAGGAGAAAACATTAATCAAAAGAGGCAGAACCAAATCCAAACAAGTCCATGGCAATAATTAGCACGTGTGATGTAGTCAGAAAACGTGCTGGATATGTATTAATTTCAGGAATATGACCTGGTCTCTGAAGTTACTGAGCGTGCATGCTTTGGGAGAATTCCCCGTGCATCCAGGGCTGCTAATAAAGTAATGTCAGCTTTCTAACCTGACTAATTGGTTGGAGAGTTTATTTCCTGGGTTTTGGTGACAATTGAATTTATCAGATGGTCTCTTTTCTAATCTCCCTATCCCTTAAATTGCTGGGGGGGCTGTTTCAAAAGCTTTAGAACTCCAGGTGTTCAATATGATGATGTTTTTATGCAATGTTTGGAAGTTAGTTTGAGTTTTGTTTCTGTGAATAATGACAGGATATTTTTGTCACTTCTCTGTTCTCTTTCACATGATGATTATTCATTCAGAAGACTGATTCCCAATCTCTCCCCAAGAGATTTAATTCCTTTAAGAACTTCAAAGAATTCCTACAAGCTGATTTAGGAAACTTTAGGATTCTGATTTAGGCTTCTTTAGGAAACACAACCAGTTTGGTGAGAGAGGATTTCCTTGGACAGGAAGAATTGTCATTATCATTTTGATGGGTTTAAGTGGTTACATAGTTAACTCTTTATTTAAATTTCAGATTACTTGTTCAGTGTAAAATTCACACTTACTAGTCGTGAATCACTGAATCTTCTCCACATCCATTTATAAATTCAGGGCAGTTTGAGTTTCATATTTGACTTCAAGGAGACTTAATCTACTCTTTATGATTTACCCTTGTAAAACACTGTATGTATTTGACTCTTAATATTCCCCAGCCTTTGTGCACTCTTCTGGCTCCCTGCTAGAAGGATTTTCATTATTCAGGCTTGTCTTGAGAAGCCTTTGAGAGCGTGACAGTTCTCGAGCAGAGATTAGGTTTGTGTCACAATCTCCATTGTCATACCTTGCATGTACACTGCATTTTGGCTTACTTTTGACTTGACACTTCCACAGATAAGCACTCGGATGACAGGACTTCTCGACTTTACAGTGTGCATTTAGGATATACACAAAGATGTATCCTGGTACTTGCTTTTCTGAATTACATTTGTCAAGCTTTATAAAACCATTGCCTTCTGAGTTTGTCAATGCAAGGAAGCAAGGTTGGATATATGGGCTGTTTTACATCTGTTTTGCAGTTAGAACTCTCAAGCCATAAAGCAGTTGAGGACTCTGAATCAAGCTCTTCTGTAATGCAGTTGACCTGTAGTGATGCTTAATTTCATTCAGTGCTGAATTTTCGGTGTTCTGTGAGGGCACCTGAATGGTCCAAAATTGCGAAATATTACCATTACCTTGGACTGGCCAACTGTTGGTAAAGCAGAGTTGTTAATTACCCCCAGCTTCTACACTGAGAAAACTAAAAGCTGAGTTTAGTTCTTGATGAGCCGTGTTTCCGCCACATATTTTTGTAGCTTTTATATTTAAATTTTTCACCCACCAAACTTTAAATTTCACCTCTTCATACTGTGTCTTCTTGTCAACATTGTCCTAGGGAATGACTTATCAAACAGTTGTCACTTGATTTCTCTGATGAGAAAGGCCTTATCATGATGCTTTTAGAAGTAGGTGGAAATGATTGATGAACAGTAATAACAGTTCTGCAGTCAGTGATCAACAAAAAGTACTTTTCTGAATGGCATGTTTATTTTAGCTGCCGAAAAATTGTTTCAGAAAAGGTTTGTGTGGCTGTTACTCACTGTTACATTTCCATTTTGACTCTGAGGAGAAATAATTTGCCTTCTTTAAAATGTGATTATCTTCCATCCTCTAAGTCTAGGTTTGCAGTATGGACAGCAGGGTGAACAAAGTCTGACACAAACTGCAGAGAATGTCAGGTTTGCATTACTCCCCAGCAGCTCATGATCTTGTCTCTTTGAGTCCATCTTGGAGAAAGTAAAGTTCAAGTGGTTTAAGATAAAAAAAATAATTCTATCTGCTCCCAAGTGAGCAACTCAGAAAGCAGATAAATAGTTGAAGGAATGTTAATATTTTGTTTGCAAGTCACATTTCTTGCTTTATTTACATGTAGCCTTTCTATTTATAAATGTCCTTTTTGCACTCTCTCATTTTCTAATTCACTCTTTTTAATGTCTAGGATTTGATTATGTGTCCTCATTATTTTTCTGAGGTGACTTCCTAGAATATATACTTTCATGATCCAAAATTCTGCAAGGAATGTAGGACTACTTAATTGAAAAAGGAGACAAATGTTAGTGAGCTTTAGGTAAAGTACAAGGTGCTAATAGTGCTTTTATGGTACTCTATAGATGATTATGAAAGCAGTTGGTTTTGACTCAAAGTAAATAAGGAAATAAATGAGTGGGCTTTTGGTTGGATAAATTATCCATTTATTTGGATAAAATCTGTGGTTTTAGACTCTGAATTGGGAAAAAGTCAGTCATATGCCTAAGTAATATTCCCAGTTAAGGCTGTGCATGTTTAATGTTGTTTTAAAACACCTAAATATTCTATAAAAGGTTTGTAAAATCATGATTGCAATCTTGAGAAGTGCAGTTTTAGGTGATCTTGGTTTTGTTCTTTCTAGCTGCTTGTTCCTCAGCTTTTTCTTGAGTTAGAGTGCATTTGTGTCCCCAGGGTTTGTGTCATGAGCCAGGAAAATCTGAGGCAAGTGCCTTGGTGCTGTAACTACAGGTGGATCATGTCAATAGTACCTGCTGCTCCCTTGCCTTCCCTTCAATTCAGAATCCTGAACACTCCAAAGTTCTGGATGTATGAAAAGCCAGGCAGGGAGGATTAAGGTATCCTCTGGAAACATGACCAGGCCATTCTTTTTATATTTCTCTTGCTCATTTTCAAAGAAAAAGTTATAAATGGATTTTCTCTTGACAAAGCATACAAGTTTATCATTATGGTATTTTAGCAATTACATGAGGAACATCTCTTACAGAGTAATTCAAATTTGAAGTAAAAAAAATGGAGCAAGATTTTTGTTTTTTGAATAATTTGTGTTAATTATTAACAAGAGCAGCCACATTGAACAAGAAAGTATCTTTGTGTTTCTCTGTTGGCTGTTGTATGTAATCCTCAGCCCAGGACAGTGTCTGGCTGGTGCAGCCTTGGCAGAGCTGCCAGAAGGGGCATTCAGGGATGGCTCAGCCCATCCTCCCCAGCACAAGCAGGTCACCAGCAGAGCAGGCTGAAGGGAGAAGCCACTCTTATGGACATTAAACACCCTCTGCAACAATTAATTCAGCAAGGAAGCTGTGAGAAGTAGCACTCATCCACCTAGCCCTGACACCTGCTTCTCCAGAGCTGGAAAAGACAGAATTTTCACCACTCTACTTGTCCTTTGAATGAACTTCAGTAAAATTGTGTTGGCCAGCTTTCTCACGGGGCTGTGGAGGAACAGTGCACAGAATTTACATGACAAAAATAGTGAGTGAAAGTAGAATTGGTAAAAACTCGCTTGCTGCCAAGAAGTATAGCAACTTGTTGCCTGATTTTAGAGCTATTACTAAGACTATGTGAAAATATTGAGGGAAAGTCTTCTGATCTGTGTTGCAGACTGCGTGTAAATACAGTCTTCAGCTAATTGCCTTGGAATGCCAGTAGTCTTTAAAACTCAAAAAACATATGGCACTGAAAGTAAAGTAATTCTTTTGTGCAAACTAGGTTGGTGTACTATTTTTTCTTTTTTTTTCTAATGCAACATTAACACCATTGCTCTTCTCTGGGTCTTTTCCAAAATGCCTTTAAAGCTTCAAGTAGGTGGAGCATTTGTAGATCTCTCCTGGAACTCAGACATTGGGCGTTTAGACAAAGGGGTGTGTTCAGTTATTCAGTTGGCAAGACTGCATCTTAGTAAAGTGACATTCACCTCTTTCTTCACGTGGAAGATAATTATTTTGCATCTTTGACCAAAACAGTGAACATTTGACATTTCAAAATGATTTTTTAGTATTTTTAGGTCAAGTATTGTTTCAGCATGCTGAGATTACAGCTGGCTGATCGCATCCTGGGTTTTGTCCAATTAGAAAATAAGAGGGCCTTGGTATTGATTTCTTTATACCTCGACTATGAGTGAAAAAGCTGCAGTTTTCTTCCAATTTAGTGATGTAATGCAAGATCAAATGCTATAGAAATCAAATAGGAATGAGTGAACCTCTTTCCCTGCCTTCTGTGGTATGGGAGATAAAACCCCAGCTCTGATTAAATATTGCTTCTCTGCTTCTCCAAATTCAAAACGACTGAAAATATTTTTTCCTTGCCATTACAGGATAAGAAGGCTTACCTGGATGTCATCCACACCTACATGGAGGTTCATGGAACTGTTCATGGCACAAGCACCATGTACATTCCTGGCTATGTAAAGAACCATGGGATTCTCAGCGGGCGGGATTTGCAGTTCCTCCTGAGGGAAACCAAAGTAAGTTTGTCGAGCAGGAGTGGTGGCAAAAAATATCTCCAAATGGAGGGTGTCTGAAGTGCATGCATTTCACCTCCTATGAATAAGCTCCTAATTTAAAAGCACTGGAAAAAAAATTATCATGTGTGAAGGAGCTTAAGTTGCGTTCTGTGTGCCAAGAATATGTTTTTCATCGTGTCTGTGTTTGGTGGATTGACAGCTCATGTTAGAAAATTGGGATGACAACCTACAGTCCCATTTACCAAGCAGCTTGAGAAACAGGGATAAATGCAGTTTTCATTTTCTTGGATGTGATATTCAGCTCAAGGAGATTATCAGCTGAGGATGTGCTCTGTTTTACATGCCTGAGGTCAAAGTTAGGTAACATCCAAAAGCTGCACAGCCACACGCTTGCTCTGCCCTCCCAGTGACTTTAACCCAGAGCGACCCTGCTCTCCCAGGGACAAAAGCAAAGCTGCACTTCATTTGCCATTCATGTCCTTCCTCTGCTTCAGCTGTGCACAGAGTGAGCACAAGAGCGTGGCTTTTTGTGGAGCCTGTGGCTCCAGAGTCAAGGGAACTCAAGATAAGGGGACAGGATGTGCATTGAAATAAACTTCTGTCCCCACGGTTTTTTCAGGATTCTTTGCCCTTCCCATAAACTTTGTGGCACTTTGCAGCATTGAAACACTTCAGTGGATTGCATTTAAATGGGATGTTTCACCTCAAGTTGGTGAAAGAAGGGGGTTGTGTGTCTAAATTAGCAAAATCTGTGGAAGTGCACCGCTGTTGATAGTTTCTTGCTGTGCACTTCCACAGAAAAATCTCTTTTAAAAAAAAGAAAAGAAAACAGCGAGCACCTCTCAGGCTTCCCACACAACTGCAGAGATCTCCTTTTTTAGGTACTTGGGAAAATGATGGTAATTCGACATCTCTGTGTGACAGCTGTTGGTAAATTATGAGTTTTTAAAGGCAGCCACTGTGTGTATGTGCTTGATGCATGCAGATACATGTAATGTTACATATTAAAAAGTCAACATTTGCTTTCGTCATAGATAATCTGAGATTACACAGCCTTTGCCTGTGTGGAGTATGAAATCCCTGTGTTAATCATAATGTGGGAAGAATATTGACCTTGTAATAACCCCAGGCATGAACAGTGACTACTTCCTAAAAAAAAATTTGTTCTATTCACTGAAATAGTAAAATAAGCAAATAGACTTCCTATAGAATTACTGAAGTCCCTATACAAGTGTCAGCTCATGATAGTAGTTATGTTTAACTAAGCCTTTCTCTAATGTTTTTATCAGCCATCTTGCATGTATCACATTAAAAAGCTTGCTTTTCAGTACTAACTAGATATCTCATCTAGTTGTTATTGGTTATATTTGCTGTGCTCTAAGATGCAATGTAAAGATACATTCAATTTAGGACAAATTCAAGTTGATGTTGTGGAATTTAGTTGTATGGATTTTGTGGCACAGGAGGTAGCAGACTGCTTCCACTCTGATTTTGAGCAGTAATTGCAACATCAGATAGAAGAGACTGTTGGGATTGTGAAGTGCTCCTGAGGTAGTAAATTGCTTATTTTTCACAAAAAGGATTTGGTGAAAAGCATGGGTCTGTGCTGTACTGTTGTCAGAGTCTTAGAGCATTTTAGATTTTAATGATTTTTATTCTGTTGTTGTGCATTAGTTATGGTTGATTTTTTCCTTCATTAACATTTAGGAAAATCCTTTTCAGAATTTGCTGCCTTTTTTAGTAGAAGACACTGAGAAAATCATTGATATATTTCAGAACCCTGTATCAGGAAGTCAGGCTTTTAAAAATTACATCTGCAAGCACTATTTTTATATGGCTTTTCTGAACTTTTGTTAGCAGGTTTGCAAATGACAAAAGCTGTTTTCCTTTTAAAGAAATTATTTCTTTGGGATACAGCCAGGCTAACAAAACTTTGCCCTGATGATAAGCTGTTAATAGTCCATCTGCTTCTCCTAATACATAAGTATTGTCAGGGAAATGAGAGTGAAATGTATTTCTGATTTTGCAACAGAATGAAATTAAAGATGGCTTATTGCATCACGCATTTTGCTTATTATTCCTGTCTAATATGGTTTCAACATATCTAATTGAACAGGAAAAGTAAAAGAGCAGCATCCTGGGATTGAAAATGGAAACCGAGATCTCCCATCTCGTTTGTTTGGACATTTCAGTTGGAGGGGGATTGGGGGGGTGTTAATTTTTTTTTTGCTGGCTGATGCTTAATATATCGTAGGCACTCTGGCTGTTCTGCCTCAGCATGTGGTTACCTGTCAGTGTTAATCAACAGACACACTTGCTCCAAGTCTTCTTGCTGCCTGTGTATTCACAGTTCCAGATTCTGGTACCCTTTCAGAGGCAACACTTGAATGCAGCTTAGTACAAAACACTGCTCACCTGTCACCAGTGGCCATCTGCTGCCTTTGTGGGTCAATTGTGTTTATATCAGATGGATCATGGATTGAATTGCTAAAATAAGTGCAGGTTTCTCACAAAAATCAAGCTGGCTAGAATAGGAACTTTGTGCTTGGAGGAGCCCCTGTGTGTGTGTGTGTGCACATGCATGCAGTGATGTCCAAGGACACTTTTTAATCATAATCACTTTATTCACTAGGCAACATGGCCAGAGTCCCCTAATGAATTTAGTTATAGGGTTTTGTCACCAGACTATCTGTGTGCTGCAAGTGTGTGAATAATCAGGGCCATAACTCCGGGCTGGGAACATCTGTGGGTACAATGCTGGTCTGGAGCATCATGGGGAGACAGAAACCTCTGTCCTTAAACTTCCAGAAGCCTTCAGGTGTGTTGAGACCACGGGCAAGAATTGTCTGTCATTGGTTGTGATTTCTACGTTGTGTTAGCAGGTTTTTGTTAGGTCAGCTGACAAGTGTTCTGGTTTTCAGAAAGGGAGAGATGAATAACAATTTAACGAATCACATGGTTCAGCCTAGTCAGAAGTGTCAGCTTATGCTGCACTTTGTCCTTAGACAGCAAAATACAAATACCAATAGGTGATGGGTTCAGTCCTGTGATTCTTAATCAGAGCTTTGCATTCCCAAAATGTCTTTGGTCCCTGCGGTAGCTGGTAGGACACAGTTACTCCGGGCAGCTGCCATTTCGTTCTGTGTGTGCTGTAAAGCAGCACATTTTGGAGGGAGTGAGTTGTGCAGGGAGGCAGGAGGGGCTGTTTGAGATTCATCATGGCTGGTTCAGCTGTGTGGAGCATGACAAAAACAAGCCATGTCTCCAGTTCCCTAATGAGAAGATGTAAAGCCATTCATCACGTCGGAGGAGAATGGGGTAGGCGAGCTGGCAGCCTTCCTGCCAGCTCCCAGGGCTCCTTGCCAAGTGGGCAGCTGGAGGAGTTGGACCAGCCTCTCTTGGAGGAACCAGTGTTGAATTCTTGAGAAGTATTTCTCCTTTTGAGAAAGTTTCAGATGCAACTTCTTCCAACAATTCAAGTCATTGTGAATTTCTCAGAGAGTTCAAATTCTTTTAGTAAGTGGGTTTTGTGATTTTTTTTGTGGGGATTAATAAAAGTAGGAGCAACACCCTGCTTAGACAGTCACAGGCAAACAAACTCTGTTTTCATATTTCCTTTTATGAAGAAATATATATTTCTTCATAATAATACTCTTTCTAATAATTACTTCCACACACTTCATAAAATCAGCTGAAAATATATTTACCTAGTGATTCTATTCTCAAGTTGTTTGAATCACAAAAGAATTGACTTTTGCAGAAAGTATTTTGTATTGGTGAGAAGAATATAGCAAGATAGTTAACCTTTGCTGTGCTCCTCTTTCTGGAGTTCACAAGAGACTATATAAATTCAGTAAGGAGGCATATTAAAGTGATGATAAACCTACCAACCTAACAGAATAAATGAAATAAAGTGCAGTAATGTTAGAAAGGGGAGAGGAGATAAACGCTCCAGTGTGTGGAACTACAGTATTTAGTCTCTGGAATATGAATTTTTTTCTTAACTATTCAGCTAATCATAGTTACAGTCAGTGAAGTAAAGCATTTACTGCTTATTTTATACTTTTGGCTGTAATTTAGGAAGACTGTTTACTTACTTATTTTAATAGTAGTTTGATGTGGTGCTGTAAACTCCACCAAAAAAAAAGAAAAAAAAAAAGAAAAGAAAAAAAAAACCCATACTGCTTTTCATGGGTGGTTTTGTGAGTCATTTTTTGTGTCAGAGATGTCTGCACTCAACTACTGCACTGTGGGAGGACCCTTTACATTACAGCAAGAGCCGTGTCTTGGCTGGTGTGATGTTGGGTGGGCAACTCAAAAGTCTGACATTCCAAACCAGAGGTTCAGTTCATTACAAAAGTGGAGAAGGTTCCTGAGGAGCCTTTGTTATGAAAACCAAACTCTTAAGTGTTTTAACTTTACTCAAGTTGAGCCAGTAATGTTGCAGAAACAAATCCCCTCCTCAGTCTGTGCAGACCTGCAGGCACAGACACCCTGGGGCAGCAGACCTTGCTAAAAAGGAGTGGGTTAAAAAAACCCCACCCCACACTGCTGTTTCCATGATCATTCTACTTCTGTATTAGTTGGCAGTTTTCTCTTTTAGATAAACTTTTAGAGTGTAACTTCCTTCTGGCAACCACCACGTTCTGTGGGGTGTCTGCCTGCAGAGCCGGCTGTGCCGTGTGCCCACTTCAAACTCTCTGAGAAAAATAATGGCTCTTGCTTCAAGAAACATTGAAAAGGTGAGGAAAACGCTCACAGACAGAATATGAATTTTTTCCAAGCACTAATCAAGCAGTAAAGCATAAAGCAGTTCTCATCTGCAGAGCAGTTGTGCTGCAGCTAACAGAGTGAGATCAGGACTAATGTTTTCAGCCACGTGTACCCACTGTGGTGTTACCAACACAGCCACATTTGAAGTTTTGCAATATGGATCTTCAGCCCTAGGGTGCAGGTGCCTCCCCAGAGTGGACTGGGTTACCAGACCTACATCTGAGGAGAAATTACCCCAAAAGCCATAGTCAGCACCTTCAGTGTTGGAGGCAGCAGTGTACAGCTACATCACAAATTAGGGAAGCGCAGCCTGCTCTAAATCTTCACTCTGTGGGACAGAGCCTTGTCTTCCCCACAGCCTCATCTCTATTGAGGGTGGATGTTTGCTTCACTGGTACCTGAAAATGGGTGACTGTTATTTCTACTTTTTCCTCTTTTTCAGTTCTTTTTCAGTAAGTGACTTGCAGTATTTGCTGCATACTCTTAGGAAGTACCTTGACTGATTGCTCTAGCCTTTCTGGAAATAACAAGCTGCCTGTAATTCAAAGGATTAGCAAATGAGAGCATCATGAGTTACAGAAAAGGCCTGTGTTCTCTAATACTTGCACTTTTAATCCTAATGAATGTGACTTTCTTGAGGCATGTAAGATATTTGTTTTGCTCTTTACACCAGACAAAAATACTGACTCCTAACCAAGGAATATTAATTGCAAAGAAACTCACAGAATGGTTTGGGCTGAAAGGGACCTTAAAGATCATCTTGTTCCACCCCTTTCCATAGGCAAGGACACTTTGTAAGGGACAACTTTCTGAAGAAGGGTCTGGATTGAGTTTGGGAATTTCAGCTGGTTTGATGGTGATGAGCTGGAGGGTGATAGAAGGGCTGAAAGAAGGATTTGGGGGCCTGCAGGCAGCTGTGAGCCAGGCTGCAGCCTCAGGCCNTGAGGTTGGAAAATGGATGGGAAACAGGTGGTAAACTATTTATTATAGATTAAGTGATGGCAGTGCACTCTGTGCTGTCAAAACATAAACCCGTGTTTCTTTTCCCATGGAGCTTCCTCCCAAATAAATGGACCAGTCAGACACAGAACTCAGCAGTGCACAGCAGCAGTTTATTAAAAAGTTGCAAAACTAAGCAAACAACCCAGCATTCCCTACATAACACACACACACAGGATCGTAGGAGAATTAATACTTCAGATAGGTTTAATTGCTGGTTCTCAGCTGGTTTTCTGCCTGAACTAAGGAGTAATTTAAATAAATAATATTTTATGTGCAGACTGCACAAAATGGTTTCATGTTCTTAATTCATTGTTTTCAGATTACCTTTTTGTAAATTCAGCCTCTTTTGAGATTATAGGTAGTATTCATTTCTTTGACTGAAAGGTGATATATTTTATGCCATATATAAAACCAGAATTTAGATATTTTGTCTTTAGTAGAAGATCTACTGTTACCAGCCACTGGAGAGTTTCTTTAAGATTTAAATCTGTGAGAGAGTTGAGAAACTTTTTGCAAGTAGGCAACTTCTTTAACCTGAATATTGAGAACTGAAATCACAATATTCAGCTCCATGCAGTGAAAATTGAGTGTCCTCAGCTATGCTGAGAAGTGTTAACTTGCATTTCTAAAATGAGCCATGTCTGAATTTATGCTGTTGTTGCCGTGGGTTGGGGAGGATTGATGCTGCAACGCCTGTGCACGACAGGCCTGACTACAGGTTTATGCATCAATGTTAGGATCAGCTCCTAGGAACAGCCTCCAGCTGTGAATGTTCTGTTTCTGGGATTCATTTCCATGTTGCAGAAGATTTAATGCAGAATAGTGTACCTTGACCTCTTTGAATATGTGTCCTGATTGTGTGACTCTCACAGTGCTTTATTTTCCTGATAAAAGTAGTAACTATGTATATATACATAGTTATGCAGCAATACTGAGAAATTGCTGTTCCATCTCAGAGCTTGTAGTTCTCCCATTATACACAAGCATTCAAATGAAGATGAAGAATCCTTTATTTAATTCAAGGGGTTTCATTATGTCTGGCCAGGAAAGGGGTCAAGATTTTTTCAGACAACTCCAAATAAAACATTTAATGCACATTGATTAATGGATTAAATGAATGCATTTAATCCAGTTTTCACTGGAGCAGAGCAGTGTGTTTTCTAGAGCACCTGGAATCTCAGCTGGTGGAGGAAAAGCTTTGGGATGGATTATTTTGCTCCAGTTTCCCTTGGAGGCTTTGAGCCCTCTCAAGTCCCTGCAGGCTCTCGCTGACTGGGTCCAGAGTCGTGAGCTGCTGTTTGCTGCCACCTACCGTTTTAATTAGGAGGCTTAATTAGTGTGCCGGGAGCATGTTCCTGTTGGCAAAGCCAGCGGCTTGGCTGCTTTGGGAGTCGGGAAAACACTGCTGCAGCTGTTCCTGGAGATTGCTGCCTTAGAACCGGTACCTGTCCCTGTAGGAAAGCCCCAGCAGCTCCACTTCAACACCAATCAAACCACCAATTTTTCCCCTGCCCAAAAAAAGCCCTAAAAGGGTCTGTTGTTGCCTCAGCTCCATGAAAAAACCAGCTCAGCTCATTACAGATGATGATTGTCAAATGTGTTTTACAGGACGTTCAGTTACTGCTTGGGTGGGAGGTGGTGAGCTGTTGAATTTCTCCCATTTTCTTCTTAGCATTGCATTTTCTTCAGGCTGGTACATTCAGAATGGGGGTTTTGTTTCTTTCAAGCTAGCTCTTAGCTTTTTTGTGAATAACAAAAATTTAAATATCCCTTGTTTTGTATTTTTCAGCTGTTTGTTGGTCTCGGATTTCCATATGAAGGGCCGGCTCCCTTGGAGGCTATTGCTAATGGATGTGCTTTCCTAAATTTAAGATTTAACCCACCAAAAAGTAGCAAAAACACGGATTTTTTCAAAGGCAAACCTACACTGCGAGAGGTGAGCTCTATCTTGATAATTTTTTTATTGAGGATGCTTGTGGTTTCCTTTTAGTAACAGAGTGTAGGAGAAATTGCATTAATGTTCAAGTTTCATTGCCAGAGGTGTGCAACTGCTTTTTTCTCTAGTCATTGATGAGAGTATCAGTCCTTATTTTTATAGGACAATTAAAATTATGTTGTTAGCACACTTCAAGCTTTATCTCTAGATTTACTTATAGGTACATTCTGCTACTTCTTGTTGAGACATCATAAGATGAAGTTCACTTGGAAACCTGATGTTGTGCCCAGGAACAGATCGTGTCATTTTGATACATCATTTGAAAGTGTTTTTATTTTGTTGAAGAAACAGACGTTGCAGTGTACTGTGCAGGAAGTAAATAGGTGTTTAAGTAAATGATGAAAAGAGCATTTGTGGGTGGTTATATGTGTTTTGGGATTTTTTTTATTTTCTTCAGAAAAGACCTGTTCGAGGCACTGTTGGGTTAAGGTATTAATGGTCACCCACCGTGTTTGTGGTTAAATGCTAAAGACTTTTGGAGAACTGGCTCCAGGAAAACAGGAAAACCAAACTCCAAGCTTTCAAAACAGTCAGTGTGTTTAGACTTTAGTGAGAGAAGACTGAAGCTAAGTAAACTAACCCCTCATCCTGGCACTAACTTTGGAATATTTCTGATTTATTCAGTGTAGGTAAAATTCAGCCTATACTTGTAAACATTTAACAGTCACAGAGGCATTTCTGACATCAGCACTCATGTCTGGGGCCATGGCTCACTCCTAGGTGTATAGAGATATATTCTTTATGTATTTACATCAAGGGAAAGCTCTCAGGTAACATGCAGATGATGAGAACCTTCCACAGCCACACTTCCCAATTCAGATTATTCTTGGGCCATATAAATTATGTCCTGACCAGCACCACCTGGTTGATAAGCGAAAGACAATTCCCCATTTTCAATCAGGAACATAAATTCCATACAATTTCATGATCCACAACTGTAATTGCCTTTCTTGCTGTACACTGAATTCATGTCCTGTGCAAGCTGAAGCTTGCCCCTTCTCTCAATCTGTTGCTAATGAAAGAGACAGCAGTAAGGGAATAAAAGCCTGTTTAAACTTTCTTCTTGTGCTTGACACCTTTCAAAACTTTTCTTCTGAGAGTCCCTCGGTTTCTGTCTCATTTCCAGTTGTTCTGTGCCCAAAGACCATAACTGCTCAGGCTCAGTAAATAAACTGAACACATCTAAGTGCTTTGTAGGAATTTCAGGGCTTGGAATGCCGTGGTAAATCCTGATGGCATGTGTCAGCAGTAACAGAAATGCTGTGTACCTGGCTTGGACAGAAAAATAATCCCCATGGACTGCTCTAGTCCAAAGTACTTCCTGTATATCCACCAGGAATATTGCTGCCTTCACATGCCCTGCTGACCCATCCTGAGAGAAACCTTTTCTCTGACTGGTCCTCACAGCTGCATTTAAATCTGATTGCCAGTAATCCACGTGCTGGTTCTTTGGGATTAAGAAACCCCTTAAATGCTTCTCTCCATTCTTCAAGTGCTAAAGAAGAACAAAAAGAGCTTGTTTAGTTCTGTGACATGATTATCCATACAAGAATTTGAAGATAAAGTCTGTGTTTAATGGTTTTGTAAAGTAACCTTTGCAAGTTACTGTTCTCCACGAGCAAAATGCAATGGCTGTTTTTTTTTAAAAATGGGTTTTTTAATATTTTTGATGGCGAATGCAACTGTTTCTTGCATTCGCTTGAGGAAAAGACCAAGTACAGTTTCTCCTGGTGCAGGAGAAGGGTCTTCCCAACAGACACTGCTTCCTGCTTCACATCTTCTGCAATGTCTTTATCATAACGACAGCATAAGGAGGCAGCTGCATAAAGACTGCCTATAAACAACCTGTCCTCTGGGGGATTTGGTATTTATTGAGAAAGCAGTTTTCTTCTGAGGCTGGTGTAAACTGCTTCTCCTTTTTGTGGCTTTTGTTGCTCCCTTTTGTGTGTTCATGTGCATGTTCTCACTCCTGGGTGACTGGTCACAAAAAATACTTATTGAGCTGCCCTGCTAGTTCTGAAAGCAGCTCTGATACAGCTTTTCTTACTTAGTTGCCTTCTTGGGTATTCATGATACTGTTTTATGGCAAAGTGGTGAGCAAAAAGTCTGATTTTTTTAATCCAAAAATTATGATTAAGAGAGTGAGAGGCAAGGATATCTTTACACGTTAATTTTTACCAATATAATTTCTTCTTTCAGTTGACATCTCAGCATCCCTATGCTGAAGTTTACATTGGGAAGCCCCATGTGTGGACTGTGGACATCAATGATCTTTCTGAGGTTGAGAAGGCCGTGAAATCAATTTTGAATCAAAAGGTGAGAAATGTGTCTTCAATCTGCTATCAGCACTTGAGGGTGCAGTGTGTACTGCACATACTGTGCTTCCTAATGCCAGTCTAATGAGTGCTGTATTTTGGTAGGATATTGAAGAAAAAATGGTTATTACATATCTATGGTATAGAAATTCTCATGTTTTAGTACTGGACATGTCAGGTTCTTACTTGAAAAAAACGAGTGGGTGAACTTGTATAGAAATGAGAATTTCACGTGTGAATTATAAAGCAATCTACAGCAATTTTCTGTGCATTCAGTGAGGAAGTTTCTTTGTTGATTCTCAGAGCATTTCAGACTCTGCACTGCTCAACTCTGAGTTTGTAGCCCTGAGATTCCCACAGAAGTGCTTGTGCACTTACAGTCTGGAATGGTAATGAGGGCACTTCAAGGAAGGGAAGAGTATGAAGGAATTTTCAAAGGTGTCGCATTCTGTTTTGTCACTTCAACTCCAGAACTGAAACTTAGTTAAAGCAGGAGCTCTGGAATCCCAGAGGGTCTCAGACTAGCTTTACATCTGCCACTTTGCAGTGTACCCTGGCTTTCCATAATGATAGTCATGGAGCAATTCCTATTGCCCTTAAAAAGGACAAAAATCAGCTAAAACTGCTGATGGTTTTGTAAAATGATTACTTGTTAATGAGTTTATTAGTACTTCTTGTAAAGTTGTGATGGAATATTTGGAACAGAAGCTGCTGCCACAGAGTACATCATGAAGTTGATTGAAACAAAAACCCCTCTAAGCTTAACACACTGTCTCCACAGATTGACCCCTACTTGCCCTATGAATTTACCTGTGAGGGAATGCTCCAGAGGATGAACGCCTTTATTGAAAAACAGGTAGGACCTTTTGTTGTGGATGACACTTGGATTATGGTGGAAAGGGAAAACCATCTCCATTTTAAAGCTCCTCAGTGTTGCTGCTGTCCAAGTAGAAATAGTAGCTGTGCAGACCTTGGCATTATATGAAAGCAGAAAGGCAAAGCAATTTTTCACTGTGTGTGTGACTTCCTTAGCTGTGTACGCACATAAAAGCTTTGGATCACGAAGGATCACTTAAATACAGAGGCACTTTTTGATAGAATTGCAGTCTCTGGGCAGAATTGCAGCCTCCGGGCAGATTTTTCAAGTATTTAGTTTCAATCAATAACGATTTAAATGGTTTGGCACCCACTTACTTAAAGGACTTTTGGTCCCTGTGCATTACTAGCAGCTGAGAGCAGCAGAAGATGTTGAGTTGGAGTAATAAACTGCAGAGATTTACATGGGATCCTGGTTTCTAGAAATTGTGTGTTTGCTTGGACTTCTGCCCAAGGCAGATCTGTTGCAGTAGCTGGCTCTGCCTTTTGTTCTGGCTGCTGCAGAAGAGAGATAGGAATAACCTTTATCTCTGATTTGTCATTTAATTGCCAGGATTTCTTTCAAGGGCACTGGACATGTGTCTGTACTTTTATTTCTGAAGGTGGGTGCTATTAAACACAGTCCTAAAGAATAACACAGCTCCAGGTCAGAAGGGCAGTTTACACAGCGTAGCTATTCCCACTTTCCTGCCAATAAACACTTGAAGCTTTTTGCTGCTGTATTGATGACAAAACCTGTAAAAGTATCACTGCTGCTTTTGATTCTTCTACCCAAGTTAGCTATAATTGGGAGCTTTTGTCAATTAGGGAGAAATGGAGCTCAGTCTAAGGGAGAAAAAGAGACAATCAGGAGATGGCAACTGTAGCTTAAACCTGTCTGTTCCCTCTGGCCCTCCCCCAAGGGCTAAGCCCTCCCGTGTGCTTCTCAGAAATCCACAGAATATTGTAATTTTATATTGTAAAGTCATTGCTTTGACTAATTGTCAAAAGCTGGTGGTGTTTCACAGTTCCCAGGATGTTCAAGCACAATTTTTAGCTGCATGTGCTTAGCACTCTGCCTAATTAACATGTCAGATGAACCAAAAATAAGAAGCAAAAATAAAAACTGAGACCTTATTTTGATGAGTTTGTGGTGGAGGCAGGAAGAACTGAGAAAGCAGTACAAGCTGGAAATGGGAACAAAGATGCTGGAATAAAGAATTGGTCTGGTTCAGAGGTTGTGTGCCTTGACCATGACAGTGGGGTCCTCAGGGGGTGTTTGTGTGAAGAGATGTGGCCAGACACATTCTCCACTAGTCATTTTATGGATTGTGAAACTGTAGCATTTACAGGAGGTCCCCAGAGTTCCCCTTGCGGGGCTGAGGGGTCAGGAGGGAGGACAGTGCTCACAAGAAAGGTTTAGTGAACTCCCCTAACCTTCAGATCCACTACCTGGGCTGAAGGCCTGAGGTGAGAGAACTGCTGTGAGCTGTGGCTGCCCACCCAGCAGTGCCACCTTCAGCTGGTTAAAGCAGCTTTGTGTCCAAGCTGCTCCATGCTGGCTGTGCCCTGCCCCTGCCAGCAGCCCAGTGTGGCTGTTTGGTGCCTCCCTGGTATCTGCTGAGCCCATCCCTGCTCCTGTTTGCTCTGTGGCTGCACACACAGCCATGTCAGAGCAGATGCCGGGAAGCAGAGGGAGGGATTGCTTCAGCTTTGGCTCTGGCATCAAAGGAGCAGCCAGGCAACCACAGCCAAAGCAGCAGGGATTCCCTGCTGCAAATTTGGGAGCTGTTGGATGAGGCAGGCTGGGCTGATGGAATAGACACACTGACTTTGAAAGATATGGCCAAGCAGAGAACTGGATAGGCCAGCAGAAAATGTTTGGGGCAGGACTCTATGAGGTCAGAAAACTGACTTGGCTCAGCAGAGGATCAGCTGAGCCCCAGAGCTTGGCAAAGGAGTGAGAACACTCACCCAAGAGCAAGACAAGACAGATGAAGGAGAATACCTCCTTTGGTCTCACCTTAAAATCTGTGGGTCCCTTCCAACTCATGATATTTTGTGATTCATGACTGTATATTACATTTGTGGTGAGACCTGGAAGTATGAAAACTTGTTCCTTCAGCAGAGGAAATCAAAATGGAATGAAAAAAGCTCAAGCTGATATTGAAAACTGGGAAATGAATTTGGGGGCTTTGGGTCACAGTGAGGGATCAATTCACACAAGCCTTGGTTTCGTCTGGAAGAAGCAAACCATGATGGACCAGGCTCAAACTATTTGATCACTTTTTGGTGAGTTGCCAAATGTTAAAATACAGTCTGAGTATTGTGAAGTGTTGCCTGAACACATCATAACAAAACATCATCTGTCACTGCAGGATTTCTGTCACGGGCAGGTGATGTGGCCCCCATTAAGTGCCCTTCAAGTAAAAATTGCTGAACCTGGAAAATCCTGTAAGCAAGTTTGTCAGGAAAGCCAGCTCATCTGCGAGCCTTCCTTCTTCCAGCATCTTAACAAGGACAAAGCTCTGCTTAGGTAAGTATTTATAGCACAAATATGTTGTCTGGTCTCTTTATTGCACTGCTTTTTACCACACTTGGAATTTAAAGCACAAGTTCTGTGAGAAGGGAAGGTGAGGAGAGCAGCTCTGGCTGCAGCAAGCAGTGAGTGAGGGCCTGGCAGTGCTTTGTGGAGTGTGTGCTGGTGGTGACTGCCGAGAGCTCCCTGCCAGGAGCACAGGGGGCCACAAACCTTCTGTCATTATTGTCCTGGCTAAAGAGCTGTGAACCCTGGTACTCTGGAGGTGTTGGGCATTAAGGAAAGGAATGCTGCTGTTTGGAAATGTGTCTGTGTTCATTTCAGAATGAAAACAAAGTCTTCAAAACCAGGCTCCCACAAATGGCTGTTAGGGAATCTGCTTTCCAGGTTTTCTATCCCCACTTTTCGCTAAATTACATTGTAGAAGATTTTGGGGTTTGTATTTTCTTTGAAAAGCTGTAATTTCCAGTGGAGTTCAGAAGCAGCTCATATAAAGACTTTCTTTTCTAGCTGTCTAGACAAAATCATAATCCTGTGGAAAAAAACCCCCGTCTGTTAAATGCTGAAAGTTACCAATGTTTCCAGAATAAGTGAAAAACAAGGCTCTGCTGGAATTGCTACCCTGGTGCTTAAACTTTGTGGTCAGAAAATGGCAACTGGCATTTTTCCTTTTCCTGCTGGCTGGTTCCTGGGAGCTGCAGGCCCTGTTCCCTGGAGCCCAGGAGCAGCATCCCTCATCCTCACAGTCCAGCTTGAGCTTTGGTTTCAGGAGACTTCCTGAAACCAAAGAGAATATCTCCCGATTTCAGATTTTTCGAGTCTGTCCTAATGAAAATCCATGGTGTATTGAAATATTAGGTTTTGGGATACAGTCAAAAGCATTTCTTTTCTCTTTAACTTCTTTTATGAATCTTCAGGAAACAGTAAAGCTGTAAAGGCTGCACTGCCCTCTGCAGAGAGAATCTGTACAGCAGAAAAGTCACGTTCTGGAAAGGACATGCACTAGATTTAGGATCTTATAGAGTGAGGTTTGTTATTTTTAGCAAGGATGGATGAAAACTGTACCAAACTCTCCTAAACTCAGGTGTGATCTAGATCACGTGCTTTGCTTTTTAGGCACAATATTGAATGTCTCACCATGGAGTCTGCGAACGATATCCTGGTCCCCTCTTTTGATGGAAGGAGGAAGCACTGTGTTTTCCAAGGTGACCTGCTGCTGTTCAGCTGTGCTGGCTCCCACCCTGCCCACAGGAGGATCTGCCCCTGCAGGGACTATATCAAGGGGCAGGTTGCACTCTGCAAGGACTGCCTATAGCAGCAGCAGGGCTGCTCCCAGCTGGGGACAACAACGGGAGAGTTCCGAGAGGAGTTCCTTAATACTTCCTGCACTTTGGTCCAGGTTTTCCACTGCAGGCAGAGCTATCATTGCTGGGCAGAATTATCTACTAAGAGAGGAGGGATTCATGATAAACAGCTGTAACTGATCTTTTCTTCCTGTAAGGATGTTTGCAGTGTCACTCTTCAGATTCCTTCGGCTGTTTGTGAAGCGAAACAAGTCTCATGTTCGACAGTGATTTGAAGATGACCGCACAAAATAGTTTGTAGAAAATTTCCAGACCCATCAAACTTCTGTTTTTTGTTGTTTGGGTGAAGTGTTTTCTATTTTTTTAATGAGTTAGGACATCCCCCATCATGGTTAGCTAAAGGATCTCAACTTCACTCCAGTAGAAAATTGAAAAAAGTGTGCTTGAGGGAGGGGATGCTGGGGAAGGAGGACTAACATTTTATTCAAGGTGCACTGGTTTGGGTACAGCTTTGGCTTGAATGGCTACAAAGTGGTTTCCTTCACAACAACTTGGAATAATGACAGAGCTCTGTACTCTGCTATTGGGTTATTTGGGCCCAGTTTTGCTGTTTTGTTTTGGTTTTTTTCCTTTTTTTTTTTAAATCTTTGTATACAACAAGGTATTGTCTGCATCACAGCTGCTGCACCAGAGCAGCCTGAGCAGAGTGTCACAAACGAGCAAATAGGCAGTTGCCAGCGTGTGACACATCTTGGTGACTGCACAGCTCACTGGGGTTGTGGCATTCTTCAGTGTGGAAAAGCTACAAAAACACACAACCATTTTTGGAATGGACTCATCACAGTTTACTGGTCCCATTTAGAGAGTAATCCTCGGAATTTGCCCACGCTTCTGTTGTAGTCTGTCTACTAGAAATACTGTGTGAAGCAAAAAGTATTCAGCATCATTGGAGCAATAGTATTGTTAGAGCCTCGGTTTGCTACGGCTTCCAGTAGTTAAAGTGTTGCTGAATGACATAGAAAGGTTAAACTAAGCTAACTATAATTATTGTATGGTAGAAATGTAAAATGTCTTCATAACTAGCTAGGTTTTTAAAGAGAAGTTTTTTTCTGGAGAACAAGTAAGAGGAGACAAAGAATGGAAAAGAAAAGAACTAATCAATCCTCTTGGGTTCTTTGTTTTTCTGGTTTTAGGGGGCTACTTGTTTCTTCTTCCCTTTCTATCAGGTACACCAATTACAAATTTAGAAGAAAACAAATCAGACGTTCAGAATTTAAATCAAAGTTGGGGTTTTTGTTTGGTTTTTTTTTTTTGAAAGAAGCAAGTTAACTCCTCTAAACTGCCTTCTTTTTACAGAGGTAATTTTTGTTATTTTCAGCAGAAGGTGACATGCTTGACAGCACCATTTGTAGTTAGGAAGTTACATGTTCAGATCAGTGAGAAACAAATCTGCAGTCAGAATCTGTCTGTAGGTTTGCAATTTGGACATGCTCTCACCATGCTGGAATAAAACCTCAAATCAGCACAGATTATTTTTTTTTTTTCATAAAGATTACCAGGTAGTAATGAAAGGCATAGATGCTTTACATTTTCCTTTCTCAGACATATCTGCTTGCTTCAGATTTTTCTTGTAAGCAGGGTTCATTATCTGTGTGGGAATATTGATGGACGTGGTGACCTACCCCAGACCAGGCAAGGGAGATGCTATTGCAGTGTGGATACATCCTCCAGAGCAGTCTACATTTTAACTTCCAGTTCAAAAGCAGTGAATGAGCCTTTTCAAGCCTTTGGTTTCCTGTCTCAACACTCCTGACAGTGTTAACATCCCATGACATTACTCTGCACAACACGGGGGGGTTGTTGAGTATCCAGAAAGGGTCTGTGGGAGCTGTTGAACAGCAAGGTCACCAGGAGCTGGGTTTGATGCTGTGAAAATCTGCTGTATTTTAGATTAATTTTTCAGAAACAGAACAGCTGGGTTCTCTAATGGGAGGCAAATATTTTGTATGAGAAGAAAACAAACGCAAACCAGTATGAAAATCCCTCCTGTTGCCATAGCTCAGCATTTGCTTCAGTCAGCACAAATGCAGTTTACTATAGTTTCACTGCCCTGGAAAAACTGGGGGAGGAAATCGGGAATGCGTCTGAGCAGGCACAACAATTCATTCTGTATTTATATAAAATATCCCCTGCATACCTGTGCATATTTGTGCAACTAGTAAATCCTGCCTATCTCACAGTGTATGAACTTCCAGCTGGTGCTGAAACTAAAGGCAACAGCAGGACTTGTCTTCACCAGTTCAGCCTGATGTTTTTCAGGCAGGAATTGATTTCAGGATGGAGTATCACAGAATTATGTTGGAAACAAAGATTTGTGCGTGTGCACTTAAAGGATGCAAAACATGTGGGTTTTGCTGTAGTGTAATTCTTTGCTGTAAATACATGTTTGCTTGGTTCCCCCTGCTGTAAGGCCCACATGGCAATACATACTGCATTTGATTTTGCCTCTAAACCTTTAAAGATGGGAGGGGTTTGGTATTTGTTATTATAAGATTTTTCTGGTCTAGTGCTTTGCTCAACGCTAAGTTTGCCTTTACCACAGCAGGGAGAGTTTGTTGTAAGCTCTGTTTTTTCATGCTGTAGCACTGTTTCTAGTCTGCTGAACTGAATTACTGCATTCTGGCAAAAACGAAACAGCAGCACCGATGCCGCTTGCAGGGACAGAATATCCAAATTGATGATGTGAAAGTCAGTGGTCTCTGATCTTATTTCCACTGAAACCTATAGAGAAAACTCATTAATCTTGAAGAATAACAAATCAAGACCTACAGCTTCAGTCTAAATTCCCGTGAAAGGAGACTCCCATGAGAGATGTAAGTGCACAGACTGTGCTCACTGAGCTCCGCACACACTCCCCGTCCCAGCCGCCTTCCCCCGTGCAGTGAGAATTTAGTGAATCCTTCTGCAGATACACACTCTGGCAAATCCATGTGGGACTAGTGAAAAGTTTGAATTATTTACTAAAACCTGTAATAGATACCCACATTTCAGGCTAGCAGGCAGCTTTCTGTCAGAGTTCCATAGCTGTTTTCTTTCCTAACTGAAGACTAAAGGTGTAGTCCAATTCTTGCACTCAAGCAAGGCCATCAGAGGGGGGGGACCGTGCTGCTGTTTTCAGCCTGACAGCAGAGCTTGCAGCTTCCTTTGCTCAGAAGTCAGGTTTTTGCATGACTGCATTTGAATATATTGATCTGCGATTGATGGGGAAAAAAAAAAACGGTCTAAAGTTGAATACAAAACCATTTTACATACTTTTAAACATATCTCTCATATCAAGACATTCTTTGTTTTAAAATTTTGTATTTTTGTATGTGACCTAGTTTTTTTCAAAAATCTTGTTCCTACGGGATTAGAAAACTTGAGAGAAGCATTTACATATTTATTAAAATTAACATGAAAGGCTTGCCTTTGAAAGGTAAAGTTGGTAAATACACACTGTTTAAAAATGCCAATAAAAACCTCATTTATTTCATATATGCAAGTTGATTTGCACATGTATAAATAGAGTTGCTTTTTGCATTTTTTGCTTAGTTTCTATGTTTCTTTTTTGTAATTTATAGTTGCAGCAGTGTGTTTGCTTGTTTATATCAGATTATGTTTCTACAAATATTTAATGTTTATGTGCCTTTTTTACTTTTCTTTGGGGTTTGGATGAGTGTTTGGGATATGGACACTGTCTGAACAAGTATAATGGAACACTAATTCCAGCTAAATTGTGCTGATGACTCTACAACTTAGTGGTGTGAATTTTGAATGTTTTTAAGTAGTGGAGAAATCTGTTCTAAAACTATATAAGGCTTAATAAGATAAAAGAAGCTATAACTTTTAATAATTCCTGCAAAACATTGCTTCTGCAAGCAGAATGCAATTTACTGAGAATCTGTGATTTGGCATGAGAGCTCCTGCTGGCACGGGATGTCTGTTCAATGACCAGGGAGCAAAGGAAAGCCATCAACATTCCCCAGGGAGACAATGATAACAGAAACCCTCCAGGAACAGCCACAGCTGATTTGATGAGCAGGAAAGTTGAAGATCCACATTGAGGTTTGCGAGGTGTTGTTTTTTCAGATGAAGGTGTCTGTGCAGGGGGCAGTTCCTGGTGCTAGCAGAGAAAACAGGTCCTTCCTTTATCACAGCTGAACTGGCAGCTCTGGTGGGGAGGGGCTGTCAGCTTATTGCAGATGGATTTTCTATTTGATGCTACTGCTTTTTCTGCAGTAGTATTTTGTAAAGCAGCTGCTGATCAGATTTCAGTTGAGATGGGGTTTAGCCAGAGCCAGGACTCTGCACCTTCCCAGCTCCACTCTGCTCCCAGCTACTTTGTGTCAGCTTTTGCACCTTGCTGATTATCGAGAATTCAGACTCGTTGAAAATTTCTCTTGATAGCATCAGCTCCAAATCAGGTTGTCATGTTGTACCACTGTCCTTTAAAATCCTGGGCAGCATCCTTGATCTGTCCTTAACACAAAAGACATACCTTCTCCTCTCAGAGTGCATGGCCCATCTGAATTGCAAAGGTGATTTATGAGTTTGCAGCACTGTTCACGTAAACAAAGCCCAAATTGCTTTCTCGGGTCTGTCTTTTGCTCAGAGTTCATTTTGGGACCAAATATTGCTAGTAAAATAAATTAAATGGGCTGAATCAGGCTGGATACAATCTCATCCAAGCCTAATTAACTTTGTGACTCCCACTGGCTTCAGTGATAGCACAACTCCTCCATTAATGTTTCTTAAAATTAAGAAATCAGCCCTCCCTTTTTAATAAGTGTAAAGCACTGTATCTTAGATGATGAAGACCAGACACTTGCAGGGCATATTGTACACATATCAGCAACCAGTTTTCCTTGCTGTCACACCATAGGTCAGCTCTGACTAAGTTGATGTTACTGATTAATTATTAAAGTATCAGTTGAAAATGTGGTTAAATTGCTGTTCAGTCAACAGCTGGGAGTCTGAGGGGTGGCATTTTTGATTGTTTATTTTTAGAGAGACTAGGAGTTACCAGTTTCTGATTTCCCAGTCTGTTTTCCGGGCGTGCTAACATTTGGCATGGCTGTTTCCTTGTGATGTTGGTCCTGCAGCTGCTATGCCTTCAACTTGTCACTTGTCCTCTCATTGCATCTGTAGTTCTCCTTTGGCCCCATTGTTGTAGGGATTGCTGTAAACACAAGGAGAATAATGCACTGGCAGATGTGTTTTCATTGGAGCTGAAATGGCCAGGGACATCGAGGATTTTACTGAGACCTGCTTTAATAATATTGCTGTAAATGTAACATCAAAACACACCTTTTTATGGGCAGTGACTTAAATCTCATCTACATATTTTCAAGCAGTTCTGTAAGGTTTTTAATTAGTTTGTAATTTCCAAATATATTTAAATGGAAGGTGTAAAGAGCAAGTCCATGTATCAAGTGTAAAATGTTTTCTGTAGGAATGTGTTGGAAATAGCAGAGGCTGGACCCCAGAGTGCCTCAGGTGTGAGGCATCATTCGTTGTTCTTTCTTCCAGGAAAGGCAACAAAGTGCAACCATTGCTGATGTGCCTTGCACGTTGGGACCTATTCATGTTTATAGGTGTCATCCTTTGCATATTCGTGTAATTAGGAGCACACAAAAGTGTGTTTTAATTCAGCAGGCCTCTCTCAAGAGCACTAAGCCACCTGTTTATTAAATCAGTAAATAAAACCAGGTCATCAAAGTTTTGATAAAATGACTAATAACTTCACCCTCAACACACAGAAACTGCTTTAAAAAATTAATTGTGCTCAAGTGATTGAAACCCTTCTCTCTGCTGGGCACATCAGTGCAGGTGCTGTTTCCTTCAGTGCGTGGGACCAGAATTTGTCACCTGGTGTCAGGGCTCACAGAACCGAAGCACTGAGGACCCTGCTGTCCCCATGGCCACCAGAGCACGTGGCTGCTTCTGGTGCAGGAAAACACATCAGTATTGTCACTGCAAACACCAGCCCTGGGTCCTGCAGGAGCCACCAAATCCTTGGCTTTAAGGAGAGCATGTAAATAACGCCTGGCATTTCCTGGAGCCATCCGGGCACCAAGTGCATGCAACAGGAGCTGGCTCAGGCTCCAGCAGCTGCAAAGTAGTTTGAAGTATCAAATAGGCACACAATAAATCAAGTTAAATTGCTGTCTGAGGGCAGTTAATTTTAATAGTGTAATACCCAGAACTAATTTATGTTCCTTAACAGGTCTGTTGCAGTACAGTGACAGTGAAAAAAAAATATTTTTAAGGAGTCGTGGGTTTAATTTGGTTTTTTGCAAGGAATGCAGGAGAGGAGGAGGAAATGGCAGTTTTTACCAAAGGGAAAAAGAGAGTAAATCTTGTGAGAGAAGTTACCCTGAAGATTCTAAGAGAGCTGAAAGAAAAATATCAGGGAATATTTACAAAGCTAATTTGGGCTTGGAGACATTGATCCCCCTGAGCTGACCAATGCACAGGGATTCTCCAGAGTGCAATTTGGGGCAGCTCTTTGGGTTCTAGTCTGCATCATTCCCTGGAGGAGTCTCCCTCTTCATGGCTAAAGAGGGTCAGAGTCTGAATAAGCCCTGTAGCAATGTAAATTGGAAAAAAAAAACCTACTGAATTCACTGAAAGTAAAATACTGCTTTTTGCAAACAATAATGTGGACTCAAGGAGGGGTTTTAAATGTGCACAAGAACTTCAGGGTCAGGCTGGTACTATGGGGTGTTTGGTTTGAATTCTCCCCTAACAGGTTAATCCTTTGTTTTATTTCAGTGGTTGTGTTCCACTATATTACGTTCAAGCAGTTGGATTCAAACAGAACAGAACGCAGTGGTTCATATACTGCCAAGTTCCTGGGGTTCAGTAGGATGGGATTTTTTTTAATTTCTTTTTTTTTTAGAACAGTAAATGTCTGTACTTTAATGGCATAGAAAAATGCTTTGTTTTCACTGTTGTAGAAAAAAACTAGGGAGAATTTATTTTTCAATAAACTTTTTTCTTGTGTGATTTGGATTTATGATTGCTTTGTGCTTAAATGGGAATGCCATGAGCTGCATTTTATCCCAGATTGCATTTGTGTGGCTTCTTCCAGCTCTGCAGCTGGGTGTTTCTGTTGCTGCCCCACCTCTGCACAGGTGAGTCCCACACCTTAGCCAGAAGAACATCAGGTGAGTCCCACACCTTAGCCAGAAGAACATCAGGTGAGTAGTGAACAGTTTGCTTTGTTTCAAACCTGAGCTGGATAATGGATTGCATCAGGTCTCCTTTCAGGAGGCAGTTTTCTCACAGCAGTAGTTGGGAATTCCTGCTTTCCTATAAATTTACAGCACGCTCAATTACAGCACACACTGAATTCACAGCACACTGTAAATTTGGGAGAAAGGGAAAGTGAGACTGGAATGGCCCAGTGGCTCTCAGGCCTGCAAGGCTTACTGGCACAATACATTAGGGAGTTAAAGACAGAGCTACACTGTGGGAAAACAGCAGCTTTAGAGTATTGCCCTGCAGGATCCAATTTAACTTAATTTATTTAATTTAGAATGCAAAGCACTTGGGAGCTTGTGAAACATTTGCATGTGGAACAAGAGCTCAGGTGTGAAGCTTTGACCCACCTGGGATTGGAGAGGTGCCACATGGAATCACCTGGGCAGCTCTGAGTAAATACAAATGTCCAGAGTGAGACTTCTCCAGGGGAGCTGTCAGGGTGTTTCAGTGGCACCCATTCTGCTGACAGGCCTTTTCTGCCCACCTCAGGCTTTGTCAGCCCAGCCAAGACTGAGGAAAGGGCTCTCTGTTGTCAGCTGCTGGGAATGTGGAGAGGTTTTGGTGGAGGCATCCAAGAGTAATAGAGCAATTAATGCAGGAGCAGTATACAGTGGAAAAAATAATAGTTAAAAAAAAAGGAACATATTTATCTGTTAATAAATGTCCTTTTGTAACACAGTTGCTATGTATTTTTTAAAAAAACCAACACAACTACACCAGAGAGAAGCAGCAGCTCTTTTCTTTTTCCAGCATTATCTTCTTCTGAGTTTGTCCCTTGTTGAGGTTTTGGTTTTTTGTTTTTAGTGTGGCCACACATAACTGAGTACTGTAGAATCAGAAGAGTGCAAAAGTCAGTAATACCAGCCTGAGATGCCTTGTATTGTCCCTCTCCCAATTAATGACACACACCCTGCTAAGCAAGAGCATAAATAAAGATGTCAAACAGATGCCTGCAGGCTGGGAGAGGGTTTGTGAGGTGGGTTTGGATATCCACTTGGCCAGTCTCTTCACTGGGGAGTTCTGTGCGTTGTGGCTGCAGAGGGTGGTGGTTTTTCCACTGTGCAGTGCTGCTGCAAGAGCCTTTTACGGCTGTTTCAGTGAGGAAAAGTATGTGAATATCCTTCACCACTTGCCCCCTTTTATTGTCCTTGGCATACTTCCCCTTGGACTAAACCGGGTGAAAATGTTGGTTCTGTGTTGCTATTCAACATACCACAATTTCCAAATGTTTCCTACCATCAAAATGAATTAGTAGAGGACACTGCTCATTCAGGCTCTTGTTCTGCTTATTTTTGGAAACGTTTTCCTTCCTGTTTCATTCCCTTAATTGTTGTTCAGCTTTGACATCTAAAAAGCTGAAGAGACATCTGTAAAATGGTGAGCAGCTAGAGTTAGATGTGGGCTGTGCTGCAATCACATAACGGAAAAAAAAATCTGTGAAAATTGGAACTTGGAATAAAACATACACCATGCAGCTGTATTGGAAAGCTCATCTGGGGGAGCTCAAATACTGAATATTTCAACTCTCACATGCTTAAGCTGGGTTTAGTCAAACTCCAGCTGGTAGAGAGTCCACAGATGGAAACGTTTTGCTGGGACTTTGTGCTGCTCTCAAAACACTTCCCCTCGGTGTGCAAGAGTTGGAGCACCCACTTTGCTGCCTCACACTCCCCTGTATTTGTTTATGCTTGTCAGGACTTGTTATTTCATTGTATTGATTATGGATAAATGCAATCATTTAGCTAAAATCCAGGTAGTAAACCTTTGTAGCAATAAAAACCTGGGAACAGTTTGCACAGAACAGACTCCAGCTGTTCGGTCTCACCGTGTGTCCTGCTTTGTTGGGAGCCTTGGCTCGGGGGTCCTTGCTCCTGCAGGACCTCAGGGAAGCACTGCCTGGCTGAACACATCTGTTTCCTGCACCTTTGTGAGGAGAGACCTGTCAAAGCAAACCAGTGCTGGACAAAAACGCTGAAAAACTCCAAAGAAAATGTACCGAGGTGAGAGCCTTTGGCAGCTCAGCAGGTGACAGCTGGTGCTTCCATTGCACGTACAGGGGATCTTGGAAGGGAAGCTGCCAAATCCCTGGACACCCCTCTTGGCTTTAATTTCCTCCTCACCTCCAAGGAAGGGTGGAATTGATGTGATCAGCCCAAGCTGTGCTGCAGGCTTTGTTCTGCCCAGGAAGAGGTTGGCATTGGCACTTGGCCTGTTTAACAGGAGTTGCCTCCACTCCACTGAGGGGTGACAATAATCCCTGCAGCCTGTGTCAGCAAGAGGTGAGTTCAGAAGGGTGCTGGCTTTGCTGCCAGCAGTGGGAGCTGACAAAATGGGATGTTTCCCAGTTACTTGCCAAACTGACTTGGTAGAAAATATACTTTGAGCCAACCTGCAGCTGAATGTTGGTGTCAGTCCCTGCAGGACCTGAACTCTGAGCTTCCCTTCTCCTGCAGCTCCTGCTGAGTGGGCTGGAGGCTTGGGGGCAGCTGGTCCCACTGAACAGGGTAAATGCAGGATCTGTTCAGTGCTACCTCCAAAACCAATCCTGTGGCTGAAAGGGAAACAGCAGTTCCCAATCCTGGGGGGAAGAGGAGAGGGAATTATCCCTGGCTGCTCTGTTGCTTGAATTAATTACGCTCTCACATTGCGTAACCTGGCCCCACACGCCAGGCCGCAGGAATGTGTTTTTGTGCTACTCCTGTGCAATTCCTGGGTAAACACAGCCAGAGCAGGGATGGGCTCTGGCACAGCACCTCTCGGTGGCAGCACATCCAGCACAGGCAGAGGGGTGAGAAATCACTGCCAGCACAGCAAAACTATCTGTAACCCTTGTGTGAAACATCTCCACAAGTCTATCAATTCCAGGGATAATCTCTGTTCAAGGAGCTTCCTTAGCTCTTTATTTGACTGCTGGAAGAAAAATGCGTTGTCAGGTTGGGAACATACATTTCTGGTTTGCATATTATTAATGCTGAAGAGATGGACTGGATGACCTTTAAAAGTTCCCTTCCACCCAAAACTATTCTATTAATCCTTGTCCCATGGCCTAACATCTCCCACAAAAAAGAATGCCAGAAACACCTTCTCTTTTTCCCAGGCAGCCGGGATTGCAGAAATGTAAGTGGTATTAGCAGTGGTGAGCACCTTTGTGGTACATTCCCAGCTGCAGGTGTATCTACAGCTGAATTTTCCCACATCTGAGAAGCTTCTTGTCTGAGAACTCTGCTTCAGGTCCATTCCTGGAACATCATCAGGGAGCTTCTTCTGAGGCTTTTTTTCCACCATGGTTGGATGATGCTTATTTATGGTCTGTCTACCATATCCAGACGTAAAATGGAATAAATCAGCAGCAGATGTTAGCCTGGTGATTTTTTTAATGACAATCAAGATTCAAAAAAATCTGTCTTTTAGCTAAAAGTGAACATTATCACTTCCCATGCCTACCTGGCGCGTGTGGGTCATGGCTGGGGATTCAAGATCGCAGCTCGTGTAATCCTGACGGAGTTTTTGATGAAAAAAAAAACTGCAGAACAATGTGGCCAGATTCAAAGCATCTTCCCAGTGTCACAGGCACTTTCAGGGATTAATTTGCAATTCTGAGCTTGGCCAGACTTTAATAAGTGTCAGTTTGCAGCCTCATTGTGGCCCGTGCTGTTCCTTGTGTGAGCACTGAGGCTCCTTCCTCGTGTCCTGTGCACAACAAAGAGCCCTTGGCAGTGCCGAGGGCTGCTGTGATCGCCAGGCAGGTTATTGTGTTGGCCAGTGCCAAGTTTCAGTGCGAGTGCTTCTGAGCTGTGGCAGCTTTTGAAAAGTCCACCTCCACGCAGCCTAGCTGGAAGCACACTTGCCCTCTCACAGTTGGAAAAAATCAACTGGCACTGACATTTAATAAAGAAAACTCATATAGAAACTGTTCCCTCTGAGGGTGGCTGGCTTGAGCAGTGTCACAGTAGATGGATGAGCAGTAATTTTTTCTGCTATTGTCACGTACCACGTGTCTCGTTGATGCCAGCTGGCTTTATCACCTTTTCTGAGAATCATTTTCTCCTGGACTTTTTCAACTATCACATGTATTTCTGTTATTTTCTTGTATTTACCTGCTAATAGCAGCAATGTTTTGAAGCACCTGTGGTAACTGAAAACTCTTCAATTGGTTCAAACTAATCTGATAAGAGTATGATTAACTTGTTTAACCACACCTCCTTTTCAGATGTCTGCACTCAGAAACATCCTCAGAGCATTCCAGACTTCCAGAAGGAAGTGTGAAACTTCATTAGCTGAGGGTTTAACCTTCCTTTGTGCATGAGCACATCAGTGCTCCTGTTTTCACTCAGCATTATAACAGCACAATTTAATGTTTGATCTGGGTGTTGGTTTGAGTGTGCTGCATATTTTCAGCGGTTTAGGACTTTGGTGTGGCAACGGTTTTATCAGGAGCTCAGACATCACCATGTCCCTTCTCCTGTTTTCTGCAGCAGTGGGCTACAAACACTGCTGGCCTGCACTGCCCTGGGAAGCAGCACTTCTGGCAGTTCTCAAGTGTCATTCTCAGACAGTGGAGTGGGAATAAAGCCCTCAGGGAGGTGGAAAAGGGGAAACAGTACCAAGAAAACTAACAAACCCATGAACTGTCTAATATTGTTAGGTTCAGGCCCTGGCTGTGATTCTGAGGCTGAAGCTGCCTGACAGGCACTGCTAATCAGTGAGGAAATACCAGTTCCACAGCTCCCTTCATGGAACTGGTGTGAGAGAAGAAAAGTGTAAGACATTTAGGTCTTGTGCAGGAAGACGGGGTCTTTGGGGTGGCAGTTGATATTTTAAAATCCACCTGTGCTGAGTACAGAGAGCACTCCTACACTTTCCAGTCCTTCTGGAGTCCTTGCTGAGTGCTCCTCTGAAGTAGCTCCTTTGTCACCTTAGAGCTGAGTGACATCCTCCTGTGACAGCAAGGCACAAGCACCATCAGCACTGAGAGCACCACTTTGTATACCAATACTTACACAAACTTAATTGATCCAAAATACGTGAAAACAAACGACAGCGCAGGGCGAATTTCATTTTGCCACAAGGAATCCTGTGTCAAGGCATCTTCTCTTTCCAATACTGTTGCTGTCACATGGGCACTGTCAGGTCAGGGAAACCACTGAGGGTCTCTTCCAACATATATCAGTGGGGGGTGGATTTTACTAAAGATCCTTAAGGACCTGGTCAAGTCACAGATGATGGGAAATACAGTTTTAACATCACACCTGTGAAAAAAAACTGTTTCCACTATATCCCTCAGTGATCAGTCTGATTGTACATCTACTCTTATATCTGTACTCTATTCTTATGCACTAGAAATGAGCATTTCTAGCTACTCACCTGCTTACCATGGTCTTATTTCAAACTCTACAGTGGTCTGTCCTATGTTTTATTCACCTGTGATAAACTGAAGCAACAATACTGATTCTCTGTTGTGAAAACTGACCTGGAATACATAAAATAAAGAGAAAATGGCTATAGCCAGAGAATCCAGTTTAATAGGCTGCTATACAGGAAGACTTTGTTCTATGATACATTCTGGAAATAGTTTTCAAATGTTACTTACAGATACTGTATAAAATAGGTACCAGTTTTATTGATTATACATCAAGATTCTTTGATCATTTAACCTTCTATTAAGTAATATGTAAGATGTGTGGTGGAAAGTGAGCAACACTTTACAGGACAATCTAAATCTAGTGAATAGATCTGTATCTCACCACGAGATTGAGCCACTGCTGTGCCGTTGTCAGGCTACAGAGCAACCACAACGTCACACACGCTGGTACAGCTGCATATGGTAAAATAGGAGATGAAAATCCCATTCCTTGAGCAGCTCCTCTTCCCTGCATGACTTTTTTAGGCTTTGGTCTGTACAGTAATACTGTGTGTGCTTGTTTGGTCCATGCAAAGCTAGGAACAGTGTCTCGTTAAGAAAAAATAGACTTTAAATTGAAGAGGTATCGTTTCTGTTAATTTGGGGTTAAAAATGCAGTATCCCTCTGATCACAGAAAAGGCTGTACCTGCTCTTGCTGGGTGTCTATTTCAACAAGAGGGTGGAAGTAGCTACTGAAGTGTTTTAAGCAACACAGCTCTTGGTAACTCACAGACTCTATGTAAGATACTCTTAGTCGAAGAGGTTAGCAAGGATTGTACTCCTGTTACAGCATGTGTTTGGGAAAATACAGGCCAGGGGGGAAAAAAAATCCAAAACTCAAATCTGAAACTGGCACTTCATCACCCACAGGCTTACCACACCATTGAGAACACTTTCACTCTGAAATATACAACATGGCAGCTGGGTTCAAACTGCGAACTGCATGTTTTCTATTGTCACAGGAATCAATAGCATACTGGAAATAAATAAGAAAAAGAAAAAACAAAAAAACCGTAACGCTGCTGTTCGGCTGAAATCGCAAGCAGTGTGCACAATATGCCAGATTTACAGAGAGATTTCCCATTCAAACAAACTTCAACAGGAACAGACCACGGGGAAACAAACTGCATGTTCAGGAAAATACCATTGGCACCACTTGCCAAGACGTAGGACGCTGTGGTTTGACAGTCCGTGCTTCACTCGAACATCTCGTAGTGGCGCGTTTGCCTCACCCTGGGCACCATGTCGATGAGCAGCCTGCAGGGAGAGCACAGAGGATCATGCACAGCCCCAGAACTGAATATGGTGTGGTTTGGGCTTCCTTTTTTCCTTGCCAAGGTTGGGATTGATACACAGGAAAGGTAGGTTTTGAGTTCAGACTTGGATATTTATTATTCTGTATTTATCTATTTACAGACTCACGAGCTGTGAGCTCTAACTAACAACTAGAGAAAGGAGGCAAAATGGAGATGTTCTATCTCTCTACCAGGTCTTTTCAAGGACAACATGTCCAATTATGAAATGCCACCTAAATTATTTTTATTTTAAACCCAATAACTAACTACTTGAAGTCTGCTGCGGACTCCATCAACCAATTACAGAAAACCACCTAAGCCCATGAAGAAGAAGGAAGAAGAAGGTGAAGAAGGACCCAGACAACACCCAAAGCCCTCCATCTTAACTCACATGTATTACTATATACTAAAATCCCCAAAATCCAAATTTCCAGAATTCCAACATGAATATATAAATATTCATGAATAAAAAAAGAGCTCAGGTGGCATAACAGCATTTACAGTTTTCCAGAAGAGTCTGTTACAGTGGAAATTGGGATCATACTGACCTATTTAAGAGTGGTGCTCCCCATTAAAATGTTAATTGAATTTTCCAAGTTGAAAGAAAAACCAACCAAACCCACACAGCTTCCAGCTGAGGGCTGACTGCAGCCTGGCCAAGGGCTGCTTCTCAATGGGCATAATTCCAACTAAGATGCTCCATCTCCCACTTTCTCTTAGGACAGATAAAGCCATAAGGGACAAAGTGCAAAATTCGGGTTGGATTCCATGCAGAAAAGGAAAATTGTGGCAGCGATGAAGTGCATGGCAGAGCTTCATTTGATTTTTTTATTCTGTTTCTGGTGTGAATCAAGAAAGCATCTTAAAATTCAAGAGAAACAGCATCTGAAACATGAGCAGGAACCTTCAGCTGAGAAGTTGCCAAAGGTAGGGCTGGGACAGAAATCAATAGCAAGATCCTTCTTTAAACTTGGGCACCTTTCCTTTATTCCAGACTTCCTTTGGCAAAGCAGCACTCAGAAATGTGCCACAAATGCAAGGACTGATTTTATCTATAATTTGTGATTATTTTTCAGGTACTGTATTTCAGGTACACAAAAACCTAAAATTATTCCGATTTCCTTTTAAGTCTTGGTTGCTTTCCAGCTGATGTGGGGGACACAGTGTTTTATAACCCTTTCCACACACTCTGCTCCAGTATTGGCTGCTAGACTAATAAATTCCAGGGATTGATTTCACTGGAAACACCCAAACTCTTAAAGGCTATGAGCTCCTACCTCTCAGGGCCAGCCTAATCTGCCTGATCCCAGGGGATACTCACTTGATTCCATAGGCAGATATTGTGAGTCCAATTAACACTCCTATACTGCCATCCAGGAACCAGACAGAAGAATTGTGTTTAAACACTTCTGCACTAAGGAGGATGGAAAATCCCATTATTCCACCTACAAGAGAGTTGAAACCTAGAAGGGGGGAAAAAAAAATAATTAGCGGCAGGAACTCATGGAAAGAAAAATGGTTTTGCACAATAACCTGTCAAGGACCCTCTCTTGGAGTTTTTATCCCATTCCATTTATTTATTTATGTGTTTGGTACTATTGCTTAGAGCTGTAGACATTGCTAAAGGCATACAGGATAATCCTAGTAATATTTTCCATTTATGCTTTAGATATACCAGCTCCTTATAGCAGCTTCTTATCTACTATTTACAATTTTAATGAACATCCTTTTAGATTATTTTTTTTAAAACCACACCTCTCACAGCCAGTCTTTGTCTATTTATTCATTTATCCTGCTAACACGTGCTGAAGTTGTGTATATTGTGTCTACAGATATAAAAAACATAAATTAATAATTAGAAATTTAAACCAGTGTTGCTTCCCCTGCTCCAGCTTAATTCAGAAGCCATCAGCACGAAGAACAGAATAAAAGAATAAAAGCAAAAGAATAAAATATTTTCATTCCATTATTGGCTGATGGTTCCAAATGATTTAAAAGGTTCTTGCAAAGGAAATTGTTTTCCCTTCCTGACTCTCACTCAGCCAAACCTTTCCTTGCTGATGTGGCAGGAAATCACGTAATGACTGCAGGTATTAATCCAGACACTGTTCCCAGTGTAGGGCCAGCACAGGAAAAAACAGGTGGCTAAATCTGGGTGGGAAACAGGTACCTAAAACCTACAGGAAAGTCAGCTGACATCACTGTCTGTCACAGAGTTGTCCTCTGAAATGTCACAAAATTCAAGGCAGGAAATGGCTATTTTTATTATCCGAAAGGCCAAGAGCTTTTGCTATAAACAAACTGTACAAATGACATTTTGTCTCATTAGGATTCATACATCTAGGCTCTAAAGAGATATTGCTGCTAAGCCCTAATCTAAAACAAATTTATTCTAAAGAATTATTGTTAATAGAAGTTGACATGCATAAAAGAGAATTTGCTGTTCTGAAAACAAACCTATTTTTTAGGAAGAAAAATTCATGCTCCTTTTATTCAAAACAGTTTGTTGGTCTGGAGCCAGGGATCACAGGAGGTAAATTAGCAGGAAACAGAAAACACTAAAAAAAGATATGCAAGGGACTGCTAAATCTGTCTCAGCTGCTGAATCACATTGTCTCTTCCTGATTGTTAATAAATCAAGTACATATGTAAATATATCTTGTGAAAGCAGATATTTAACCACACACGTTAAGATCAGCCTCCTACATTTTCTAAAGTAGTTCTAAAGGGGAGAAGAGAGATAAAAACCAGGCTGAGGTAATTGTATACTTTTTTCCCTAATTTTTTTAATCAAAGAATGAGCAGTCTGAAGCTCAGAAGCAGTATCATTAGCATGAGGATGTAATTACTGGGAAAGAGATTTCTCTGTCATACAGGAGAACAATTCAGAGCTGGAGTTATTTAGGAATTTTCAGTTAATATTTTGGCTGAATAAACTGCTCTGTTTCAAAACTAAGCTGCAATTTTTTAAAGGGAGGGTTCATCATTTGCCTGCCCAGGCACAGTTCTGAAATGGCCAACATGTCCCACCCTGGCACTGAAGCAAGTCAGAGTCACTGGGCTGCAGCTCCCAGCATCCTCTCTGGAATCTTTTTTGCAGGTTGGAGATACTTTTGTTTTAAAATGTCTGGAGTGGCAGAGCCCATTGGAAAGAATAAGATCTCTGAGCTGGAGGTCTGTTGGGAGAGAATCCCAAATGCAGGGAGGCAGTTGCTTAGTTGTAACCCCCTCACTGCTATTCTGATGCCTTTTTTTGTTCTTTCAGATTTAAAATATAAATACTCATGAAGAATTTTCTATAAGTGGGATGTTAGAGATACTCATGTGTCATCACACATCATCAAGAAAGAAATTTAAATATGTTTAATTTGCTTGAAATAAAGCAAATTTTATGTATCTCTAGAGTAAGCTGAGAATTGGATTTTCTTAAAGTGAAATCTTTAGCAAAGAGTAAAATAATTTAGGTACCACGACCCGTGAATCATGAACACCCTAAAGTGTCTGAAGAGTATTTCAAACTGCCCTGGCAGATGAAAACTGGAAGAGATTTGTAGGGGGCTGTGAAACTTCTGCCATCCCTGTAGCCTCACAGTTTGAAGGGCAGATCCCTGGGATTTCTGAGGATTCAGAAGCTTGAGCCCTGTCAGTGAGAGGAATGCGTGGACCTACTTTTACAGCATGAGTTTAAACCTACCTTTAAAACCAGGAACAGTCAGGTGCTACACACCTGGGCTGAGCAGTGGTGGCAGTGAGGCGTTGCCGGGATGCAGAGGAGGAGCTCCACCCTGTGACAAACTCCGGCAGGGCCAGAGGAGCGCAGGGCAGGGAAGGGTTTTTGTTTCACACCTGCCACGCTCCAGCAGCGCTGCTGAGCGGCAGGGAAAGCCCTGTGGTGACAAATGGCACCAAAGGGGGTACCTGTGGGTGCTGGTGGTGATCCCTGCTCGAGGCAGGCAGGGTTTCTGCAGGAGACTTTGCTTCCATTGAACTTTCAGGATTTTACCAGGCACAGGCAGTGAGGATGGAGGAGACATAACCAAAACTCTCTAAACTGGTGCCATATTCCCCTGCTGCAGCCCAACCTCTGACTAACACACCTCTAATCCATTATCTGCTCTACCCCTAACTCTCTGTTTTTACTTACTATCCACACATTCACTGTCTGGCTTCCACCAGATGTTCCCATTTCAGCTGAGCTATCCATGCTAGAGGCCAGTGGTACCACAGGCTGTTCTAGGGTTTGGGGTTTTTCCCATTTCTCTGTGGCTGCCCTATTTCAATGCTCTCTCACAGCTGTCATCATGCAGGGGGTCCCTGGAAGAGCCTATAAAGGCAGCAGGATCAATGTGACACTCACCATCAGTTATCAGTGCTCTGCTTGTAAGGACCTTTCCCAGCATAAATTTGATTACTGCCAAGGCAGTGCAAAGGATTCCACTTAGAACAGAGACACTGTACAGAAAATCATCCTGAAAAAAAAAAGAAAAACAACCAAAAAAGAGATGTCAGACATTAGCATGTCTTCTGGTCATGTCCCACCTATTAAATGACAAATAGTGCTAATTACTGTGCAATTCTGTGTACTACTGAGAAACACAGCCTGAGATCAAGATTTCCTACCTTATGACTTCCACAACAGCTGGTGCTTATTTTGCTCGTATTGTCAGCTGCAATTGTTTTTGCAGCCACAATTACTGACAGCTCCAATCAACAAATTGTGAATTGACCCAGTCTCCCCAGAGCCAGGAGGTTATATTTACCTGTGGGGCTGAATGCAGACTGCCAGGTCATCCAAAGCCTAATGCCAGCACTAATGAAGTCCCCACAGGCAGGAGGAAGGCTTGAAAATAGAATCCCACTTACCAGACCAATATTGATTCTCAGTGTAAGAAATAACAATTTAATGTTTTTTCTGGTTCTGGGATTGCTTTGGTTTTGTTTCATTTCCTTTTTCAAAAGTCTAGTTCAAGCTACATCCATAAAACTTCTGATGCTGATGTGCAAAGGAAGGTTTAGCTCTTTCATAGAAAACAAATTTTTTCAGGCACTTCCATTTCACAGAAACATTCCTATTGCTCAATTTGCAGGTGAAACATGGGTTCCTCAGGCTCCCCCAGGAGAGAGCTGTGTGTCAGTGCAGGGCAAAGAAGACTAAGGTATTATTTATTGTTTAACACTCATTCTCTAAAGGTCATCAGGAGCCCCCCACCCCTTCCTGCTGACTGGTTTGTGTTTGGTTGGGCTGGGAGGACACTCCTGGGGCTCTTATTCCCCAAAAGGAGCCCTTGTGCCTTCTTCCCCCAGAGGTACATCAGCCCACGGGCTGCAGAAAAACCCAAGGCTCTCAGCCTGCCCCCACCTAACCACAGAGCTTTGAGTTAGATTCATTTATTACTCTTGATAGAAGCTTTAATTTCAGCTGTTGCAACACCAGTACAAATAAAGGAAACAGCAAGAATTCTTTTTTTAATTTGTATCTGCAGGTCTAAGTGGGCCAGTGCCACTGGGACCCTGCTCCTGATTAAAACACTCCAGCAAAAGTCCCCGTTGGTACCAAACATTGTTGTGATGATTCATCATCAGCTCCATCCATTTTCATTATTTCAGCAGCAATTTGAAACCCAAAGAAATCAAAAAATGGTTTTGAAAGCTGCTCAGGAAGATGCTGGGAATTAGATTATTGGTATAATGTACTCGTATCCCTAAATAAATCATTCAATATTTTTCTACGATTTTGCACGTCATATAATTTTGAAAGTCTACTTTACTCACTCTCAATCATGAGCTCCTTCTCTCTAGACTTGGTACAATATTAACAACATTAAGACAAAATGCACTGAGGGAAAGAGAATGAAATAGAAGCAATAAAAACACAGAACCCGAGTACTGGGTAAAGGCAGGATAAAAAGCATTCATAAAGTTATTTTAACTGAACACATGGAAAATATCCAAGCAATTTCTGAGTGCTAGGGAAGGACTAAGGAAATAGTGGCAATATTTCTTTACTGTCAGTCTAACAAGGAAAGTTGGGAGCTCTCAGAAGGTCTGAAATGACAACAAAGTTTCAAAAGTCTGGACAAACTTTGCGAAAAACACTCAAAATTTGAGATCCTCACCCATGCCGCTAATTTTTATTCATCTTTCTCAAAAATGTGTATTTGCAGTGCCCAAAGACTTCATTTTGATAGCCTTTGATAACAAGTTCTGATTGGTTAATCTAATCTCATCTAATATTTTACCTAATATTTAATATACAGCATAAGGCTTCAGAATAATCTGAAGTAGAATGCTGTGCTCGACCAGCACTTCTCTTGTGTCCCACCTGCCACAAGGACCCTTTGCTCAATGACTACATAAGATCCCTTGTTTCCCCATCACCCCACAGACCCTCCAAAGACTCTCTGGTTCCTCCCAGGCATCCCTATCTCTTACCTTTGCCCTCCCCCTCAGCAGAGCACGGGCTTTGTCACCAGCACAGAGCTGAACACTGCAGGCCCAGCAGAGGTGACAGCATCGATCACTTCGCTACTGACAGTCGTGTCGCTGTCAGCCTTGGGATGATGAAATGCAGTTTTGCTACACCTGTGTAATCCTTATGGATGCACTGGAAAACCATTACAAATCAACAAAGTTTGGGGAAAAAAGTATCTATGGATCACAATACAAGATATTTTGAAAATTATTTGTAGAGATGATCAAAATTCCAGTTATTGATTCAGAGTCCTGAAAATGCTATGCCTTATTCCCTGTGCTATCATATCAGGTTTCATCCTCTTCATGGCACTTTATTTAGAGCTTTTTCTTTGTTTTTTTTTTCTTGTCATGGTGTGCCACAAATTTTTGGGCTGAATTCAGGCGTTTTCCTGCACACACCACTAAAATCACAATATGTGGAAATGCATCTTGCTATTTGTTCTGCTATGCAGTCACGATCAAAATGAGTCCAGCTACTCCACTGGAATCCAAGAATGACCTCAATGTGATACAGATTTCTCAATGAAGTTGTGAATTTCTGAACACGCTTTTTATAGAGGATATGTATTCAGGATCTAGAAATTGTTCCTAAGTTTGCCGGTTTTGCTTTTTTTTTTCCCCACTGAATCACACAAGACAAGCTCATTTTGTTGCCGACACTAATCCAAAAACCTCTGATAAAGCAGAAGACCCGAAAAATCGAAGCTCCGTTGTTATCACTGTGGGTGCAAGAAAGGGAAGAAATTTAAAAAAAGAAAAAAACGCAAGAGGAAGAAATTAACAACTCCTGCTGCGAAAGCAGACGCTTTAGGCTGTACCAAACAGACTTTCGGGAGGAGAAAATCCCGGTTTTATCTCTCACCAACACCCGAAATCAGCAGCTCCTCGCAGGAGCCACCGGGAGGCGGCAGATCCCGCACGAAACAAATGCAAGAGGGGAAAAAGCCTTTTAAACTCTCTTTTTTCCGTACTTCTCTGTGCTTTCTGGGTGTGCAGGCACCCCAGGGCTGGAAGAAGAGGAGTGAGGCAATTTTCTTTCACCAAGAAGGTTTTCGGGGTGTCACAGATCAGCCCCAAGGGGCGATGCCCAGCGGCATGGACAGCCTGGCTGTTCCCTGGGCAGGTGAGGGTAAAAGAGAAGAGAAACAGCTCAAAGCATTGCCTTGGCACTGTTTTGCTGCCAAGAAGCTGGAATTGGTTTAGGATTCAGTGAATTAGCCGAGGGAGGGCTGCCGCGGGGCTGGAGCCGAGGTGTCCGGCCCCGGGACACGACAGTGACAAACAGTGCGGAGCTGCGGGCTCCAGAGGGTTAAACACGTCACCCCGTGGCTGTGAAATGATTCCCATTAAACTAACCCGTCCTTTGGAGAGACGAAGAAAAGAAAAGCCGTAATGGAGACCTAAATTAATAAAATCAGCCGGGCCATCTGGCACCGTCTCCCTCCGGATCCTCCCGCAGCCCTGCCCTCTCCTGCCCATCTGACGGTCATGAGGAGCACGGAGCACATCCAGCCGGGATCACTGGACCTGTCCTCGGTGTTGTTTTAATTAAAGCAGCAGCAAATTGTGACAGATGAGGAAAAAAAAAATGAATTCTGATTATTTCCATATGATAAAGGCTTTCCCGGTGTGGTAAATAAAGCGCCTCCCTTATCCACTTCTTTTCATTATATTCCCTCACTGTACATGAGGCCTTAATTAAAGGACACCTATTTCTGATTAGATGGCTTCATGTATAGACCAGCACTGTCCATAAAGCAAGGTGCCCATCCTGGGTTGCCTTCTCATCACACAGCACTTTAAATAGCTACAATGGCCCTACTTAAGATTTATTTTATGCTGTGGTTTTATGCTTTCTTTCCCAGAAGAAAGCTTTCCTAGGAATAAAATCTTTTCCTCTTTTACCATTCCTAAGAAAGGAACAATAGAAGTCAGCAGGCAGCTTTCCTCCACTTTATCCAAATGCACTGTCCCCAGCTGTGCAGCTGAGAAGAGGGGCTGCAAAACTGTCACAACTGTTCTGTCCCTGCTTTCAAAGATTTCACCAAAAGCAGCAGTAATCTTATGGCTTAAGAAAAAGTTTGTTGGTTTTTATGTTGCAACTTTGATCTCTTCCTGAATCTACTGTAGAAAGTAAAAAAATAAAAAACCTCACAACGGATTCTTTAGTGCTTGGCTTATTAGGTAGAAATATTTTAAACCAATTCCCAGCCTAGTAACTAAGTTACAGCTGATTTGTGTTCCTAATCTTTCCCTAGAATGCATATTGCTAATTCTAACCCTAAAACTTTACCCTGATTTCATATATTACTTCAACCACCTCCTCTCTGCCTACTCTCCTTTAGTTACAGTCTGAGATGTAAAAATGTTCTCATTTCACCTGCTTTGTACAATGTGGGGTCAAAAGACATTCACTGGTGTGGGAGGAAGCTCTGTCCTTCCTTGGTCACTCATCCCAGAACAAGCTCCTTCTCCCACCCCAACAGCTGCAGGCTTCCTTCCACTCCCCTGCCCTCTCCTTGGCTTCCTCTGGGAACCAGCCAAAAGTTCCTTCACACTCCTGCAGGAGCTGGGAATTACTGGAACTGCCTTTTTCATGCCATTTTTTCCCTTTCCAGCGAACCTGGTGTCTCACAGTGTTTTGCCTCTCCTCTGCTGAGCCTCTTGGCTCCTCTTGGCTGAGGAGGTAGGGATGTGTTTCTGGAATGCTACAGATGGTGTTGGCAGGAGAGAAGTCATGGCTGGCCCAAACTGAGCTGAGTTTGTGTTGTTAAATATTAATTTTGCCCATCTCTGCAATTCACCATCTGTCTCCTGGATCTCAGCAATGACCCTTTCTTCAGTCCAGGTGATTGGTGACCATCCTCCCCAGCACCTGCCAGCTTCTGCTCCCACCCTGCTCCCCATCCCCACCTTCATCCTACAGCCTCCTGCTCCCCCAGCAGCTGCCAAATCATCTGGGCACACTGGGATCACTAAAAGCCCCTCTGCAGAGCATCTCACTCAGTCAAAAAGGACTCCCTCTTCTTCCCCTGAAGGATTATGTTACTATATAGAGAGCAACAGAGATGTTTCTAATACAAGCACTTTAAAAAAACACAAAGAAGTCCAAATCTCTTTCACACTTTCTCCCAAGTACTAAATAGTTTATGTAATCAGTCTAAAGGGAGCTCCTGGGAAGCCAGAGGGTCCCTCTGACTAGCAAACTTCAAAAGGGATGAGTTTTCATTGCACTTCACTGTCAGGAAACAAACCAACAGCCCAGTCTCTGACTCAAGCAGGAGACAGTCTGTCACATGGAGACACAAACATCTATTATTAGTACCAAAAAAACAAAAAATCTTATGAATGTTTAAACTTCTCTTTGGTGTGACAAAGCAATTCCACAGCACAGAATTCTATCAAGAAGCAGATAACAAAGAGAGGGTGTGCTGAATGCCATGGCAAGGCACTGAGGGGCTGGGGCTGCACAGAACTCTCTTAGGTGACCTTAGGACTCCTGCAAAGGGTCTGCTTAACTATTAGACCAGTCACGCTTCCTGTTTTCCCAGAATTCATCCACATTGCTTTAACATCGAAGTTATAGAACATAAATTAAAATTGTATTTGTCCACCCTCAGAAGAGCGAGGCTGATTTTTCCGATGGGCAGGGAGCCGAGCCCAGCAATGCATTCCACACCAACCACCAATGGGGAGCAGCCTCCAGCTTTTCTTTATTATCACCATGTGGTAAAATCTGGAAATGAGGCTTCCCACCTGAACCAAGAATGATGTGTAGCTGGTACCTTTGCCCTAACCCTGGCTTACTCTTCAATTCAAGGATCCACAACATTCTCAACAACCTGCAAGAAGGACACGTATTTTAGGCCAAGCTCCAAGCCATACACAGAAATAACAATTATAAAGCAGGATTCTGATGTATAATTAATGTATATGATACTTTGATTTGAAATGGCAAGCAATAAATTATATATGAGGCTTAGAAATATATAGGGAAACATGTAGAAGGACATATGTGTGTATATACTCATAAGTGTTATTTGTTATGTTGCTACTGGCCTGTAATTCAACTGCTGACATTGTTGAATATATGTTTATGATGCATTTGTTTTAAACTGTTAAACCAATAAATCAATTAGAACTCACAAAGCTACACTGTGCCACCCCTGCCTTCCTTTTTCAGCTGTCATCAATAACATACAATAGAATAACGTATGGTTTGATTTTTCAAGAGATTTTATTTATAAAATATAAAAATATGGATGCGCCGCATGAGATGGGCTGCGCGTCCTTCATACACAAACTGATTGCATCTTTCCTTCTTTGTCCTGCAGGAAATGTCACAAATATGGCATGATGCTTGCTTACTCCTGCAAAAACGTGTCCTTTGCCATACTAATGAGGACAAATGCCAAACTGCATTGACATTACATGTGTTATACGATTACCCAGGGAAATGCAAGCAGTAACTGAATAGTAAATGGATATTGATTTACAACCCCAGGTGAAATTAAAACAGCCTTTCTCAGCATGGTTGGGTTGGGATTTTTGAGCCTTCTTCAAGAAACAAGGAAAGGTCTGAAAATTCTTTGTGGCAAAGAATTGCCACAAGGCCTGAAAATTCTTCGTGGCCAAAATAAAGCACATCATTCATGTCTAAATTGTATTTGGACTACCCAAGAATATCTAGTAATTGACATGATGAAGGTAAAGGGGCAAATGATGTAGGGTTTTTTATCACAGAGCTGGCACGCACTCACAGCAGCAAAAGCAAACACAACACAATGCTCAAAACCTACACTCAAGGATTTCTAGAATCCTTTCTCAATATTTTAATACAATGTCAAAAATCACTAAAATTTACACAGAAATCCAAGCATGATGTCATCCACAGTATGCAAAATCACTATTCCTTCTTATTTGTAGTGAAATGTGTGTGCACCAAATCCTCAGGGGCAGCACTGGCAGTGGATATTGCTCTCTGAAACATCAATAAAGGAATGGTAATTCCTTCCCCTACTGGGAATTATCTTATTATGGCTAACACAGGTTGCAGAACAAATGCTGGAAGTAACAATAAGGGAAATATTCTGCATCTCATAGCTAGGGGAAAGGGAACCTCAGTAAATTATTTCTGATCCAACAAGAAATTATTCTATTTTAGGTTCAACACTCATCACTGTGGGAACAAAACCCACCTTGAAGTACATGATCTGAGAAATACTCATTTAAATTAACCTGAAGGGTAAACAAAAATGAAGACTTTCTCTTCCAAATGTCAATTACTGATTACCTTTTTAATTCAGGTGTATTGAACAAGAGCTAAAATTATCAGAAATTTTAATTCCAAACACTCCAGAAAAAAGAGCAGCTGACCTGCTTCATCTAACACTTTCAGCAAGTGCTGGAACAAAGGAAAAAAAGAAAAAGAGGGAGGGGGAACAAGAAGTCAAAGATCTGGTTGGTGAAAAATATTTCCTTAGGGATAAATGATATGAAACTGAAACAATAACTGCAGCATGTCCTGAAGCAGACCCATACAGAATAAATATTCCCAGATAAATAAAAAATTCCCAGCTATATAAAAAAAAGGACAAGAACACAGAAAGAACTGGAATTTGCAGCTGTAATGTTCCCACACATTAATGGCACACCTCTCTCTCCTGTACAAAACTTGTTCTCTTTGGGTTTTGTAATCTTTCCATAACTTTTTCCATAATTTCCAAACTTTCTTGAGTTTGACAGTGTCACTGAAAGATCCTGGGAAGGGCTGGGGGCATGGTGTGGGCTCTGAACACCTCTTGTGCAGGAATCTTACCCAAAACCCGAAGCATTCTGGAGATACAAGAGCTGGAGAGAAACAGCAAGATTTCCTTCCAAACCAACATGTTCCAAGGCGAGTGGAAAATGTCATCACACCTCTAAATTCTCAGAATGAGAAAGCTTTAATTAAAGATATTTCCAGGCAAGTGAGAATGGAGGTCGCAGCTCAATGAAGCGACTGGCGCGTACGTGTTGGCGAAGGCAGAAATTGTCTCCACTCCCACACCCAAATCTGCCTCCAAAGGAAAATGAAGCACCTCTACAAATCCAAGGTGAGGTTACATGGCAGACAAAGCCCCTCTGGCAGTGACATGAAAACTCTGCTCTCCTCATTTACTCCTCTCTCCCAGAATCAGAGACCCATCATACGTTTTTTAATGCTCACAAAAAGTAATGTAAACATCTTCAAAAATGTGGGGGAAAAAAGATCCATTCCCCTTCCCAGTGCACATATTCAATACTGGCATTTTCCAGCCCCCTTGGACAAACAGATCCTTCAGCTGCAATATTTCTCCTACATCTACCTTATTGACAACTTTGAAATTCATGACTTCATTAAATAATCAATTTTAAAGTATACACCATTCTATGGATCATTGTTGAAGAACACTGCTCTACATCACAAATACCAGAAACATTGGCACAGGGGATTGTGTTTTGAACACTGAGGATTAATATATATCTCAGTTACCTGAAAATGAACTTTCCCCCACAGTTAAGAGATGCATAATTAATACAAATACAGAATTATATAGCAAGTGTATAATTAATTGTCTGTCCAACTCTCCTGACACAGAATATAATTTTTCAGGGCAGGCTTCTTTTTAATCATAATATAAAGTCCTGAGCAAAGGGAAAACCCTAAGTTTACCTAATAATGACAATTTCTAGACTTGCTGCTAACTGCAGGAAATGAAATCTACAGTTGAAGTTCTCTAAAAATATCAATTCAGTGCTAAACAGCAATTTGCAAAAATGAACACATTGCATAAATCCCTGGTGACCCTTTATCCTTTGAATTCTGTGGGCTCTCCAGGCTCCCTTGGTTAAATCTTCTAAAGATGGAGATAAAATTAAAAAGAAAGGCATGACAAAAGTCACTGAAGACCAAATTTGGGCCTTTTGGGCCAGTACAGCCATGATTGCTGTTGCATGTAGGAAACACTCACTACCAAAGTCAAAATTCCAGACAAATCCTTAGCATTAAACTCATCCAAGTCATTTTAAACTAATTAATCTACCTAGTTATTCATATCCTCCCTTACAGGCTATGCCAAAGTTAAGTAGAGTCCTTAGCATATCAAGCTGAGGCACCAAAAGGAGAAATACACTATTTCCGTGTTTCCCAAGGTTTTGAGGCATTCAAAAGAATTACAAAACCACTGCCTGTGCTGAAACCTTGTGTTGAGACATAAAACTACCTATTGTTCATTTTAACTTGAGACACAGCAAGAGGTGAAACAAACAAGAAGGAGAAAAGGAAGGCAGAAGCAATATTAGGAAATACAGAAAGTCAGGAGCTCTAACTGTCCTCTCTCCTCTGCCAGTGCAGATCAGGAGTACTGTCATTCACAGAGTTTCCACAAAATTACGTTCAGCATGGAATAAAAGGGAATTGAGATGGGTGACTGGAAAATGCCTGACTGGGTTAACCATCTACACTGAGCAGCACCTCTCTGCAGTCTAACAAGGATCTGTGGACATTTAAGCCCCTTAAAGAGTGGGGAAGTCAAGCTGGAAATGCCATTAATGTGCAGTAAACCTGTCATTCTCTTCCTGGTTCTCTGAATCCTTCTAAGGATTGCCAGACATGCACCTGAAATCATCACATGAAACAACAACAATACCAAAGACTGTTTCTAAGTGTCCCTGGAAGTAAAAGAAGATCTGTCCAAAACTTGTGGAAAAGTACTTCAAATTATTTCTTAATCATGTGATTTTTATATTTTCTCTTATTGCTAGTATTTTCATGAAAACAATTCTTTCAAGATTCACTTTAAGGACAATAGAGTATCTACATCAAAGAATTCATAAGATATTTCCAAGATTTTTTTTTGTTTTGCTATGTACTATTAAGAACTGACAGATACATAACCAGTGTATCTCATATGCTTTAAAAATTACCCACATTTTAAATGACCTTTACTGCAATAAAGAGCAATAAGGATGTCAACTGTACAAAAAAAAAAAAAATCATGCGACTCTGACTCACATGTGAAGCTTCTGTTGAGGCACAGATCCTCTTAACCTAGTGCTGAGCTCTACACCCTGGTTTTATTCCAGTTTGGGACACCAGTGGAGTTACACTAGCCTTTTCTTGGTCTTAATGTTCTGTTCTTGCTGAAATCACGAGGATAATTCCCTGGTCTCAGGATAGCAAGTTAATATCATACCCCAGTACACAGATAACACCACCAGAACACATTTCAGGCCACCATTTTGATGCAGAACTGGTTACTTCACTGCTATGCAAAAAACTACTGACAGAAAATATTGTTCTGTTATTTTTCCAGATATATATCCATGTATTAGAGCCAAATTACATGGTAAGGTACTACAGAGATTAGTATCAGGAGTAATGAGTTCATCATTGACACAAGAAGTAGAAGACAGCACCCTGGATAAAGGAGCAGAGGCAGAAACTTCTGCCTCCAACTGATGTGATTTGAGCAGGTTTCCCCTCTGCTCAGATGCTGACGATATGGCCTGGGCAGGTGCAGCATTGCTGGGAACACAATCAACAAACAAAGACCCAAACAACTGGGAAGAACAACTATTTCCGTTTAGAGCAGCAAAGGGAGCAACTGAAAACCAGCATCACAGTCAGGCACAGCTAGGGTAACTGGGAAGGTTTCTATTCAACAACATCCTCTTCCCCCAATTATTTTTAATGTTGGCAACCCTTAGGCATTGTACCTCACTGGCCATGGCTTGCAGCAGTGGTGCTGTCCTCTGAGCATTCCCATTTTTCACTGTTATTCTGAGTTTGCACAGAGATATTTCACCTGTCACACAACCCTTGCTGAATCAGTTTCCCACAGGGAGATGTACTGAAAGGCTTTGAAATTAAAATCCTTGCCATGCCATTTAAGAGACATTGAACAAAAGTACCATCTCCTTTCATCCCATGCTCCAATCTACATTTCAGACAGAATTGCCAGGCATGAAAACCCTTTAGGTGTATGCATATGGCTTTTGCCCTGCCACCAGCCATCCACAGCCTGAGCCTTGCCAGACACACCCTTCAAACTTTTGGTAGTACCTGAGTGCCCACATGAGTGAGAACAGTCACAGGAGGAAGATTATCCATCAGTACCCCGAGTCAAATGTAAGCAGTACCCACTCTAAATTCTACCTGCTTGACACAGATTCAGCACAGGAAACTGAATCCAAGGCAGTCTGTGACAAAAGGGATCTGTACAAATCATTCTTACAGGACACTAAAATGTAATGGGATCTTCTCTTCAGGGATGCCTTTCTGATTCCATATTTTTTCCGTACTTTTGCATTTAAAGACATTAAAAATGAGGAAGTACAATATGCCTGCAAATCATAATAAAAGTTCACAATCCAAATAGGAGACGTTCCTCCCCATCTCAGAAGTAGAGCCCGCTCCTGTTTTGTAATAATGAAAGAGTGAGATATAGATGAAGAAACTTTTAAATTTTTGTTCCTACTGATAGAATTATTAGAGCATTTCCCCACAATGAATTAGACTGAGATATCCAAGTTAATCTGATAAACACTACCAGAAGTTCACCAAAATGAGTGTTTTAATTATGGTTGTATCGCCCCTTTTCCCTTCTCCTTCACTGAGTCAGGACTATGTATTTCATTTTCTCACTAAACAGAAGTCAAACTGCAGCCAGTTTGCACTGTTTGGGTACAGACAAGTTAAGAAGTTGTCCTTGAGCTGCCCCATCACAGCAGGGTCTCCCCTCACCCTCACCTGCCTCCTCTTCAGCCTCACTGGCACGTGCCCCATGCTCACTCCCAACCCAGTTCTGTCAAAATGTTTAGGTTGGGTTTAAGAACCAGCTACTGAAAGTGTTTAAGCTAACCCAGATCATTTTGACAGAACCAGGCTGGTGAACTCCATGTGCTGTAATGCTGGCAAAGCTGAGGAGGCAGGAAATTACGAGGACAGGAAAAGAGGGCAAGCAAAATGCAAAAAGAACATGAATCACCTGCAGTCAAACAATGCACCTGGCTGCGATTCAGTAACTTGCTGAACTCATGGGCTACTCATCTTCAGCCAGATTTCAATAAACTACTGAAAATAAGCTCCTGGTATTGCCCAGCTTCTTGCAAGTTTCCATGAGAACACAGGACCCAGTAGGTCATCTGCACTGCTAACAGTGGGTAACAGATGGAATTCCATTTTGGCCTTTTTATTTTCCAGCTCTGCCTCCATCTCCTGGTTGGAAGGAAGGAGTTTTGGTTTCTGTGTGGTGCTGTGTTGAGAATGGCACTTGGCAGGGTGAAGCCTTGATGTGAAAGGCTGAACACACAAACAGACCAAACTTCACAAGGGCTGAAGACAAGGCTCTGAGGCTGTGCACACAGCAACTGAACTGAAGCCTCATTTTGTTTGGGCATGTTAGGAAGAGTCCTGTGGGAGTGGAACCACTGCCAAATCTTTTTCTCAGTGAGCAGCTTGTTAAGATGGGTAGAAGTTAATAGCCTGAAAGGAAGCAAGCAGGACAGGCCAGAGCAGAGCTGAGAGAAAGGCCACTGGGGAGAGCTGCTCTACAGGCCAGGTAGGGGCTGCTTTCACAGCCCAAAGAAAGCAGAGAGCAGGAGAGAAGCCCTTTGTGATGCTCCACGGTGAGCCAGTCTAAAAGCCAGCTCAGCTCTTTCACCCAGCTTGCTCCCCTCACCTGTTTCATCCCTGCTACATGTACATGGCTCTGGAGTTGGAGGCAAGAGCTGGAAGATATTAAAATATAATCCAAAAATACATTTTTTCCACACTGAAAATAAAATACTGAAGCCATTGGAGTAGTAAGCTGTGGAAACATTCTTCTCATAAAATTCTAGTACATTCATTAAGCCCAGAGAGGACTCCCCTCTGTAAGTGAGCTCCCACAGTCCTGTGTAGAAGCTTTAAGTGGTTACACTGAGAGAGATCTGGGGTCAAATCTATAAAACCCCATAATTAAACTCCAGAAGTAGACTAGACTCCATCACATAAGTAAAAAATACTGCTGGAAGACATGGGCCAGTATGTGCAGCCAGGCAGGAAATGCACCTGCTGGAGCTTCACAGAGTTCAGTGGGGCTGTTGAAAGGAGACACTGGCATTTCTCAGTCCCACTGGCAGGGCAGGGAATAAAGAGAACATTCAAAAGGACAGGAATCACCTTACCACTTCTGGAAGAACCCTCTTCGCAAGATCGTGGATGGCTTTGATCACAATACATATAGATGACAGGAGGAATATGACACCCAAGATAACACAGGCCCTGGGGAAAAAATAGAGAAAAATACAAAGAAGTGTTAAGAACATATTTGAAGTTGCCAACTCTTCCAGGGTAACAGAGGGTGACAGGATATTAATAATAAAAAAAAATGTCTTAAGGAGCTAAAGATAGAGGCTTAAATTAAAGAACAGAATGAAACATCCAGTTCCTCTCCCATTCTTAAAACCTGGATTATGTATGAGAAGACAGGGCATACCAGATGATGTTTCTTCCTCTGATGTCTCAGAGAGAAAGACCTGCCACTTGTGCTCCTGATGATTTGTCAGAGAGTTCTCTAGAGAAGGACTGTTTCTCTGTGTTTGTTTGTTTGTTTTGCTAGGATCTCCCATTAGAAATGATGAAGGGAACTTCATTCTCTTTACCAAGCCAGCAGAGATATTTGGTAAATGCGGTCAGTAGCATGACAGAACCTGGAGCAGCTGTTCCCTCCCCTTTCCTCCCCAGTCAGGCACACAGTAACTGGGGAACTGGTCCACAAAAGCTGACTTGCCTAAGGCCACCTGCTGAGCCAGTGACAGCCTGACACAAGACACGTGAACTTCCTGCAAGGATATGCTGACATTTAATCTGAAAACCATTCTGAAAGATAAGCTTTTCTCTCACCCCCAACAGGCCTAAACCAACACAGCCCCAAATCTGTGAGCTGGAAACTGTGGATCACGCTCCCTGTGGCAACACGTGCCATGGGGTGCCTGTTGAATCGTCATCCCTTTCCCCTGGCACACCTTTTATTCCCTGCACACTTCTGAGGAACACAGGCAAATATTCCCTAAGGGGAATGCCCTGACCACTGGCTGGATTTTGTTCCCACATAAATCAGAGGGTTTGGGGTTATGTCTGTGAACTTGCCAACCAGCCAAGTCTAACAGCAAATATTTTGCATATTTGCCAGCAGATACACAACAGCTTCAGCAATCTTGATCTGTTTCTCTTATTCTCCAGCTCAGTTCTACTGTGGCAAAAGAATTCCCATCCACCTACTTACCCAGAAATAGCTAAAGTGGATAGAAGAAAAGGAAGATGATAACAACAGTGACAGGGGTATTAATAGCAGACAGAAATGCAGTCTGAGGTTTCAATCAACATTCAGTAGTCATAATTAGCAAGCCTAGCTTCTCCTTTATATGCTGGTTTTTGGAATCCACAGCCATGCAAAATTCATGAGTATAGTACTTTAAGCAAAAAAAATACAGTTTTTGTCTTCTTGGGTGTATTGATTTATTTGCAAAACCACTAAAACACAACACTGCAGTGTCTTCTTTTAATCTCATTTGCTAGAAAGAAATAATTTCTAACTACTGCAAATCATGCAAAATTCAACTACAGATGTAAAAAATAACAAACCCACAAAAATTAATCTGAGAAGCTGTAGTACATGATAAACAAGTTGCAATTGGTTATTGTGAGCATGCTCTACTTCCACTGTACTAGACCACAAAAATTTTAACACAAGCCAGCTCACTTCCATCTGCTAATAATCACTGCTGTGTAACTAAAGCGTTTCCAACCTCACACGAAGGGTGTTCATGCCAAGCTGCTTGGCAAATGCAATTTCATTAATGGCATTCAATTAAGTTAGGTGAACAAACTGCCATTTCTAAACAGGCTTAAATCAACTCAGAAGTACCCACAAAAACTAGTGAAAGAGGAGTTTTACAGAAGTTAAGGTGGACTGATAACATGGAGAAGAATTTAAAGACAGCCCTGATAGCTTTGCCCTAATGCTTGACTTGCACCTGCAGCACCTGTTGAAGATCATGTCCTTATTTTACAGCCATTTCCACCTGAGTTAGTGTCAGAGGTTCCCACTCAGTATCTACTAAACCATTATAGTTATAATTGATCTATAAAGCAAAATAATTGATTGCCACAGGTTTGACAGGCAACAGAAAAGCTCTAATGAAGAATTCATGAATCTGGAATCTCCTCCAGTCCCATGTAATAAATTGTATCTAAAAAGAAGGACCAAGAGAGAAGTCAAAACATTTTAAAACACAATGGAAAATCTTTATCTGGTTTTCAGAAACAATAAGTTTTCTGGAATCTTTCAGGACGCAGTACAATTTGAAGAATAAAAGACTAATTCAGAAAGGACAAAGTGAGGGCATCTCTCTGATAATCAAGCAACAACCAACTTTTAACTCAACTACAGCTCCAACTTCCAAAGTCGTTTTTTTTCTTAAAGCAATGACATTTGGAATGCAAGAGTAATTAAAACTATGAGATAATATTACAGATTTAACATTGAAACCACCAAATGTTCTTCAGTTTGCTGTAGGTGTTGGTAGATGATCATGATTGGCCCAAGATACTTCTTGTTTTTGAGGCAGCATTTGTATGGGAAATTCCAAAAGATAAGATGAAGTGTGATTCATTGTATTAGAAATGACCTCACCAGTTCTGACAAATTTTCAGTATTATTTTCTCACAGATGAAACGCTCTGTTAAATTGGTTTTACTGCAGCCTCAGGCATTGAGAGTGAAATTATTTAGACCCTCATATCAAGGACTTCACAGCTTTGGAGCTTTGGCCACTGCTAGTTCACTTCTAGTGGAATTCAGCCACCTGTATAAATCCTGAAAACTAAAGCTTGATTCTGGCAGTGCTGCATCTTGACAATTTTCAGAATACGTTTCCTTGAAAGCAGGATTACAACCCACATACAAGCCATTTATATTTTTACAGCCCTATAAATACCCATTTTGTATTACAGCAGCCCTGGATATTTGCACTCACACCCATCAGAAGCAGATCAGTGTAACTGCATTACAGCACACACAGCTGCCACCTCACCTCTTCCATCACATATTCCCCGTGTGGAGCTCTAATAGACACAATTCCTCATTTTGATGACAAATTCTCACAACTCATAAGGAAAGCAGAAAAGGAAATCAATCACTGTAAGCGCCTGATATTCTTTTCCTTAATCAAAAATTTGTTGCTTTGCATAAGTCAATGGCTTTTAAGCAGGTAGTGCTGAGATTCAGGGGCTTCCATCTCCACAAACTGTCAACTTTCAAGCTGCTATTAGTAAGTTTGCACTTTTTCCCCTCATTTTATCACAAAATTAATTTCCTTAGGAGAATAAGTCCAAAGATCCAATTCATTTGCATTTAGCAGATGCAGCAGAACAGCCTCCTAATTCACGGATTTAGCCTTAATTCTATCTTACAGTTTGCAATTCTTTGTCATAATTCCCTACAGGTAGTGATAAGACTAAAAATTCTGTAATGTTGCCAGCACAGAGTTAGAGAATTAGAGATTAATCTCACTCAGATTTCTATGGTGATTAATCTTCAACATAATGAAGGAATTTTACCTTTAGCATGGTCTTGCCACGCTAAACACCCTTTCCATAAGTTGACCCCTTTCAGAGAGGCTGCTCCCAGGTAAGCAGCAGTCAGATTGATGTAAGACTGCAGGTTTAGATTCTCAGCTATTTGTTTAGTAACATTTTATAAAAAATAAGTTGATAACAGTAATGAAATTATGAATATATGCTGAGTAACAAGCTCTTCTATAAACTACCTCAAAAGTGATCTGGAAAAGGTACACAAGGCTGACTGCAAATTGAGTTTTTCTCATATCAACTGACTGCTATAAAACAGCCAATGCAAGAGCTTTTCTTTCTCAATTATTATTGAGAAAATATCTTTCTCAATTTCTCTCAATTATCATCCCATCCTCTTTCTGGCACATCTTTACAGCAGCACAGTACCAGCCAGGGTTTGCAATGAAGCCCTTGGTAATTACTCCTCTCAAGTCAAAGGCAGTACAACAGAATTAAGGATTCAGAAAAAATTAGTGATGGACATGAAAACAATCTACAAAAATGTATTAACTTTCTCCTAGAGGCTCATAGACAGCTGTTTTGGGGCAGTGGGGAGGGAAAAGGCTCTCATGCACTTGATTGTTTCTCTGTTACAGCCTGGAAACTATTTCACCACCACGCTTCAAGTTCATTAAACTAATGCCTGAAACATGATGACATCATGTGGAATAAAAAAGTTTGACAGTAGCAGTCTAATTACTTCCCAATTTTTTTAATGTATGATAAAATTATATTGCAATATTAAAATCCTAACTTTCTCATCAAGTACTGCACTATTCTCCCACCTGTTTCATTGCTTGCAGTATCCCAGATCAGCTGACCTGTTTTGATTATGTGGTTGTTCGGGGAGAGTGTGTTTGTTACTTTTACCAGAGTAAAGAGGCTCACAGAACAACAGAAGAGTCCAGGATGGAAGGAACCTTCAAATGTCATCTGATCCAACCTTTCACAGCAAAGGGGAGCCTAGATGAGTTTCTCTAGCACCCTGAGAACTGCATCTTGAAAACTTCCCACAGTGAGGACTCTGCCACATCCCTGGGGAGGTTGTTCCAGTGACTGATTGTACTCACTGGGAAAAACTTCCTTTCTGCTGTCAAATTACTTGCCTTTTTCATGGAAAACGTCATTCCAGCTGAGCTATAGGAGTCAACATGACAAAAAGAACTGCGAGAAACAAATTGTTGTATAGACCAGTAGGATTTGTATTCATATTCTGGAGATAGAAGCTCTACTCTCACATTTGCAAAGCTGCCATCTAAACAAGCTTCAGTTCCTCACCCAATTTTCTGGCAGCCACGATGCTGTAAATAAAAGACAATACTTCTAATTTCTACACATATTCTGGTTACCCTACAAGAGCTGGTTTACTCTATTTTAATTCTGCAATTCCTTGATTGTTAAAAATTTTACCATGTTATATTTTCCTAAGGAAAATGAGATTTCCACCATGGATTAATAGTGGAACACTTTCCCAGAGAGGCTGTGGAGGCTCCATCCTTGGAAGTTTTGGAGACCTGACTGGATGAAGTTTTGAGTGACCTATTCTGATCTCACAGCTCACTCTGCTCTGTGCCAGAGACCTCCTGAGGCCCCTTCCAACCTGCATTATCCTGTGATCCTATTAATTTTTATTCACAAAATCTTTTATTCTGCAGGCTCTGTCAAGATCTTTCAGTACTAATGACTCCTAATAGCCCACAGAAAAGGAAATGTCAAAATCTCTGCAGGCTGTTTTCACCACTGAAGTGGTGAAAAATATTACTTTGCAAGGAACTGCAACTTCACATTAAAATGAGCTGCAGGCCAGTAAGAACAATATGAGCTCTAAGCCCAGGAGTAATGTGAGCCTCTTCAGCAAAACTGAGAAAATCAGTTTTATGATGAATAAAGAATTTAATCTCTGAGTAAAGCCACCAATAAAACCTCTACAGTTTAAGTTAAAAAAAAAAAAAAGAAGTNAAAAAAAAAAAAAAGAAGAAGAAGAAGAAGATAAAAGTAATTATTTTACTAAAAACTGTAAAAGTGCTTAAATCCTGTTTCCATGTGATCAGAAGGGATTTTAATCTTAGGGGCTGACAGAGTGAATGTCATGTATGGAATCATTCAGGGAAAGTCACATGGTATAACATGGAAGGCAATTGTCCAGGAGGTTTTTGCTGTCAGAAGTCAGGAAAACATTTTTGAGCATGAAGTATTCATTCACTTTCTAACTCTGTATCTATACTTTTTTCTCAATTGTCTTCTATGTCTAACCACATGAGAGGAACATTTTACTATCTCTTTGCCTTGTTGGTACTCTTGTTCTCATCCTCCTTCCCGAAACCAAACACAAATTACATTCTGTGACTGCTCCTCCATTAATAACTTGGAACTTGCAATAAGTTGTACCACATTTCTCCTAGATGAGAGCCTGTCATCCTGTTTAAACAAAGCTGGGCATGCTTTCATTTCACAATGGTGCTGTGGCAGCTCTCACAGCCTACTTACAGTACTGTAAAATGCCAGTGACAGCCAGCACAGGATTTCTCAAGTGCAGTCAAAGCTGAATGTTGGAATCCAAAGGATAAGAATCTGGGAGGAAAAGGTTCAAATTTGGTCACCAAAAAAATGATTTTGTGGTGGCAAACCAGTGGGATCTGCCTGATGGAGGTGATGAGAGGCATGGTAGATAAAATTTATGGTCACACAAGTGAGGAACAGGAGGAACTGAGCAAGGACCACTCTCTGCCAGGAAAGAAGGGTGTGTGAAGAAGCAGAGGGGAGCCCCAGACAGCTGTGCTGGGGATGGCTGTCAGCACAGCACCAGCACCCCTGAACACAGCCAGACACAGCTGGGGCAGGTGACAGCAACAGCTCTATTTTGGGGACTGCACCTCTGTGGCAGGCAGGGCCCGTCCAGCATTCAGCACACTGTGCCACAGCTCTGCTGCTCTTTACTTTAAATACAGGCACCCAAATTACAGTGCAGCTCTTCACTAACAGTAGCTGCTGCTCTGCACAGCAGAGACCACTGTAGTCACATTTTTTGTGAGGGCGACATCCAGAACTCTGACATCTGCAACATCTGCCTCTTAAACTCATTAAAGCACTTTCTCTAAAAAGAACTAGCCACTGTGACATATTGTGGTAATACATAGTCAAAAGATGCAATATCAGCCTCAGTCTTGAGATTCCTGCCTATTTGTCATGCTCTGCTGCTAATCTAAAGCTTCCTTGTGTCCAATTAGGCAGTTATATCAGCTACTGGTGTAGCTTATCTGTTATCAGGTGTTCCTGAAGACGTTTTGGACACCAAACTGTACAGAATCACAGCTGTTCAGAGTATTTACACCTGCCTGCTGCTGGCTGAGGAAGGAATAGAGTCAATTTAAGAGGCGCTTTAAAAGGAATGAAGTGGGCTTGCTGTTCATCACACATGTTCCATAATCCACCCCCAACTGCCAGGATCCAGATCAGCATCATTACAGCTACTCCTTTTTTCTCACCATACAAAAACATAAGCCCAGACGAGGTTACACAATAAAGAGAATACAAGTAATAGTCCAAATGACCACTGAAAGTCAATTTTTCAATTACTGTGTTAGAAAAGTGTGTTGTGATATCACGTGGTCTAACTTCTTAAAAGACATGGAGGGGAAAAGCTGTTTATGTCTGAGACTCAGATCAGCTCTGCCAGGGAACCATTTCATGCTGAAAGTGTTACAGGCCTTCTAAAACTTTTATTATCCCTTAGGATTTCCCCTAGTTGCTGCAGAACAGGGTATTTACATACTTAACATCACGCAGCTGAACTGGGGCAACAGCTCCATAAATAATTTGATGCTCCAGGTACGGAATATCTGCCAGAAAAAGCTAACAGACATTTCTACTACTGGGGGGAGTTTGAAAACTCTCATGACCTGTTTTCTGGTCCCTAGGTCTGCACAGACTCTGCAGCTGCACTTGGAGTACACCTGCCTTACAAGCTCCTGGCTCCAGCACTGCTCCTCCACTTGCAGCAGATGATCAGAGACTCTGCCATTCCCCTGAACCTGGAAATCAAAGCCTTTTGAGAACTTCTATAATATACTTTTTTATGGTGATCATCAAATCCCAGCACAGGAAACATCATATCCCTGATTTTATCTACATAGGCCTATGTGTAAATACTAGGCAATACACACAAATCCTGCTTAATCAACTACCAGTTAAGTAAAAGGAAAGGCTTTCATAGGTTTTGGATCTAGCTCCAGTAAAATCCCTGCCAAGTCTACAGATGCCACAGTTTTTGAAACAGATTTTAGAATATATAAATATATACATTTTCTATTTCATATTTAATATAACTTGTATGTGCAATGATTTTTTGGGGTGTGCACACAACCGTAGGCATACACGCATTTCTGTCTGGGTAAGAGCAAAGTTGGTGACTGATTTACTTTTGTCTGAATATGGGATAACAAATTTATGGAGAAATTATGAAGTTTATTAAGTCAGCCTAACGAAGCACCTCTGAAACTTGTATCTAGCACTGTACCTGGATGTAGAATTTTGGCCAAGTATTTCAGAAGAAAGAATGGTTTAGAAATTTTCAGTGTGGTTAAGAAGAAACTATTCTTTTCCTCCTATAAAGCAGATATCCAAGCACAAGTGACATCTGTGCTTGTATGTAGTGCTATACCTGGATGTAGAATTTGGTCCAAATATTTCAGAAGAAAGAATGGTTTAGAAATTTTCAGTGTGGTTAAGAAACAACAACACTTCTCCTCCTATAAAGCAGATTTCCAACCACAGGTGAGCACTCCCTTTGAAAACTCTCCACTGTGCCTCATTCTGTGGGAGAGACAGGAAAATGTGGTGTGAGGCCAAACCCCTGGAACCTGAGAACCACACATGAGCTGCAGAGGTAGGTTCTGAGCTTTTTGCTACTTGCAGCTCCATGCATTTGACATTTTTCCAGATCACTTAGGTATTCCATTCACTCATCACAAAAGAGCTTTGCCTCCAGCCACAGAGGTTTGCCCTGAACTGTGGGTAGGTGCGGATTTTGCCATCTGTGCTTCGAGTCTCTTTCGTATGTATGGTATAGATAAAATTATCCACAGTTTTTTTCAATGTGACTGATATGTTGGGTCTGAACCCAGAGGATTATTTTCATTCAACACTGCCTAAATAGACAGTGCTCATTTAGCTGGGTTAACCAGCACAGCGGAGCCAATTTGCACATGAAAATTTAAATACAATAGAAATACTGAAAATGTGGGTGGCTTTATTTAATTCTGTGAACCAAGAGACATATGCCCTGAAACCATATAGATCAATATGCTTTCTTTTTGCATCAGAGGAAGAGAGAGGAGCCAGACCCAACTTTGCAGTATGGCAGCAGTAAAAGGTGGCTTCTAATCCTTTCGAGCTTTGAGTGCAAAAGTAGGATACCTCACAATCCCCATATTCCCCATATGCCTAATTGCAATGCACATATATTCAGCATAACTTCTGCAAGGTTCCCCATGACCGGATACCAGGGTAAATATTCCCAACTGGTGTCATCTGAACAAGAGCAAGAGAGAAAAAAAGGGTTACAATCACTTCAGAAGAAGAGGCTGTCTCTGTGTTGTGGTCTCATCACATTTTCTCCTGCGATTTCTCATGTCATTTCTGATGAGGAGCAGTCAAATATCTTTCTCAGAGATTGCTTTTAGCTGAAGCTAAATTAAAAATTCTTGGATGAAGCTCTTACAGTTGTGTTCTGAATGTCAAAACAGGTGAGAACACCTGTTCTTCCTCCCCATAATTTAGGAACCTATTAGAAAGCAAATCCCCAGGACAGACATTCTTCACGTAGCAAATGGGTTCAGCATCCTGAAGGTATCGAATTCACAACCACAGCTGAGTGTGCAGATGAAAGTTAAGCTACAGGCACATAACAAAGCATTTAGGTAATGTCTAATTGCAAAATGACTCTTTTCTCCTGGCAAAAAGCTTTCTCAGAAGCAGGTGGAGGTATGACAGATATCTGCACCCATGTCTACCACACTGTAAAATTTTAATTCCTGCAATTTTAGTCTTACTGCTCGTGTTTCAGACAACAGTTCCACCAATATAAAAAATAAAAACAACATATCTGCATTTATTATGTGTTATGTCATGGCAACACAGAGCACCACAAGTGTGTTTAAAATGATTAGCTCATGATACAATTTAATTTTCTTATTAGGCAATTAAGGAATGCATAGCCAGAGTCTGAAATAAGCAATCAAAAAACCCAAGCAAACAAACAAACAAAACCACAACACCAAAACAGTGAAAGAAACATAAGAAATGTGTGTTTTCTGCTCTTGCCATAATCCAGAATGTTCATTATGAGTCAGGTTTCCTATTTACTCTGGCACTGGGTTAAGAAAGATGTTGACAGACTGGTTCCTGGGAAACACAGAATTTAACTTGATATCATCAACAAAATAATATATAGCAAACACCAGCTGCAACTGTCAAGAGTCCCTGTTTTAAATATGCTGTACAGAGTTGGGGTTTGCAATAAAAAACCCAGTAGGCAAAAATCCCAGAATCAGTGGAATCCACAGGCATAGGCAGATACTGGGTCCTGTACTGCATTGGACAGAAAAGCAAGATCTTTACAACCAACTGTACCGAAAAAGCTCTGGTTTTCAAAGCTTTCCCAGCAGGCTGTGTATGTGTAGTTTGTTATTCTGTTTCTCCAGCCCTTCCTTTCTTCATAGTATTTCTCACTTTCTCCTCAGGCACAGTTCCAGCACTCCAACCAAGTCCTTCATTCCTGAATTTAACAGAAGCTAAAAGCTGCCCTTGGCTGTATAGCCAGTTCAACATGAGACACTTTTCCAGTCTTCTATGAAGAAATTTCTTCTACAGCTATTCACTGAGTTTATTTGAGCACATGAAAAACCACTGTTTCCAAATCAGCGTCAATAAACTTCTTCCTTCAACAGATTTCTATTTCCTTCAGCAACCCAATAAGCTACCAAGTTGCTAAATGTTTACTAAAGGGCAGAATATTGAAGGCATTTGTAAACCGGTGACGGAGAGCAGCCAGGGTGACCATTCGCATTTCTTGGCACATCTTAAACACCTCAGTCAATTTCAGTTGTAAATTTTCATCTTCACATTTCAAATTATTCCTCCAGTTATTTCAGCACTCTCTCCTTTCTTTAATTCCTTGATGATTGCTTTTCGATGACTTGTTCAGCACCTTTACATTTCCTGCATGTTAATTTACAACCTACAGATCACACTGAGCAGATCAAGTACTCATGAACTATACATGTACTCTGACTCCCTTCCCAGATATCTGAAGTCTTTCCCAACTCTTGCACTGCCTCAAGACCTACAATTCTTTCAAGGACTCTTCTAAAAAACATCAAATATTCATCCCACTCCCACATACTCCTTCATTAATGAGCCAGCCAGGCAGAGTCAAGCAGTGTCTCGGGGTCTGCAATCTTGCCGTGGGTTTAATTCCTGACCTTGGTGAGCGTTTTAGCCTCAGCTTTTATTTCATGTGAGCACCAATGGTACATCCAGGAGCAGTCTGAGCAGCAGCAAGAAGGGTGACAGAGCTCTAGAAGTGGTAGTGAAGGGCTCTGGAGCCAAAGGAGTTTTCTTGTCAAGGCAAAGAGATTTGAGATGGCTGAACCTGGAGAACCAACAAATGGTTACAGGGCTGATGCCACTGCCAGGGGTTCAGGCTCTTCTGAGCTGTGTGTGGTGGTGGACACCCTGGAGGGAAGGGATGAACTGAAGGGATGAACACTGAAAAAGCACCTTCTTCATCTCACCCCAGAAAACAAGAGAAATCAAACAATCTAATAAAAAATGAAACGTGTTAAAGGGAGCTAAACTCAGCAGGACGCATTTGCATGATGGTTTCAGCACTCCAGTTCCCCTGGAGTCAAATGGAAGTGCATTGGTTCCTCTCAGCAGAACTTGGCACAGCAAGCACTTCTGTACTCTTAGGAGTGCCAGCCCATCCAGTGCTGCAGCTCCAACTGCCATATGGCTGCAGCCTAGCTAAGACTACGCATTTCTTCTACATCTTGGCATTTTATCCTCAGTATTTAATTCATAGCACATCATGAGTCAGGCTGCATTCCCTGTGCCTTTTCCTGGGGGTGTGTTTTTCAGTCTATCTTTATGTTCTCTCTCAATGACGTCCAAGAGCTGGGTCTGAATCAAACGCTGCCTGTCCATGAGGGGATTTACACTGATTTTAACAGATTTTGGATCAATCTCTTGCTGTCAAGTATATGAAACAGGAAGTTTCATAAATTTGCAAAACACAATTAATTGGCAATTCCACTTGGCTTCTGCCAAGAAGCTAAGGAATTTTCCAGATATGTTAGGATACACAGACAAATGCAATACTTCAATCAATAAAAGACAGACCTATAAATAAAGAACTAAACTGAAGCTACCTTATTGTGGTAAACAGACCCCTGCACTAAGGCAGAATATGGCCAGGCACACACAACCAAGAATAACAAGCAGCACAACCTAAGCACCCACACAAATTTGCACCACGCTCTCCAGGAGCCTGAGGGAGAAGGCCCACAGAAAATGAAGATTGTGGCAGACCAGGTGGAGTTAGAGGCAGATATGATACAAAGATTATTCATAAGCTGAGCAAGCAGCCAGCAGGCGTCATTGCAACATTTTCCCAGCGTCCAGGAGGAAAAACAATTACACACAGTGTTTCAAGCTAGAGATTGATTAAACACAACAGGAAATTAGAAATGTGTCTCCCTCAAAAATCTGACACAGTAAGAGTTGCCTCAAGCAGCACAACCGTCTCACCATCTCTTTGCTGTCAGTGCTGTGGTGGTTCTCCTGTCAGCTCTGGGAACAGAGGGATAACCAGGCTGACTATCCAGTGATTCATATTCCCAGCGTATGGGAACATTCTTTCACTTGATTCTGAACCCATCATGTAACCTGAGCTGTCTTCAGCTAATGGGCATGGCAACTAATTCACTGACTTAGTTTAGCCTTATGTAAAGCAGAGGGATTATATGAAAGCAAATTAAAAATGAGCATAAAAAAACAGGAAAATGTTTACTACTTTGCCTGTTCACTTTGCTGGCTTAGCCACAGGGATATGTTGAGTCTTCTTTTGTATTGGGATTTATTGTCTCTTTTAAATACTTTACAAGGTTCACTTGAAAAAGCTCAACAGAAGGAGATTTCAAAAATATGTTAATTGAATGTTGACAGGAATCTCTGCGGACACCCACAAAGGCAAGATACTAAGAAAATGTCTGTTAAATTCTCCAAATCTGTGCAGGAAGACTAATTTTAATCACATTTTTCTGCATTTGTTTTTATGAATCAATGCCACATCAGTCTTTTATGCCCTTTTATTCCAAACTGTTGTGTATGGAGCCCTGCCAGAAAGGAGCTCACAGCCCTGGCAAGCTGTTGCATGAGCCTGAGTTAATGCATGTAAAAATACTGCTAACTTTTTCTTAGGTTTCAGAAAAATATTGTGAAGATGTGATTGAGATCCTCCAGTGCCTCCAGGCTTTTTGTTGTTGGTTTTATGTGGGTTTTTCGTTTTTGATCCTAACAGTTATGCAACGTTCAGTTTCATCAAGCTGCCCTTTATTAAAGGTGTTAGATCATTAGGGGTGTTTCAGCAGAAAACCCACCTTATCCCCCTTTATTGTAAAACTGCAGTCCATTCTGGGGACTGCTGAACTATTTTCCAGCCAGATGGGATGCTGCCACCAATGGCAGTAGAGAGAAAAACCAAAACCAGGCAAATGGACTTCAATTCTCCACCTAGATGCCCAAAATTTGAGTAGGAATTTTAAATCTTCTTTATGTACTTGTTGGAAAAATTCTTGAATCAAATCTCCACCTGATCTTCTCAGCTACCATATGAATCACCCATAGAAATGATGCACAATGATGCAGAACACAATTCCCACTGTGATCAATACTGCACTACATATGCAGATTTTAGGATAGGCTAGGATATATAGGATATATACACCAAGCATTAAATATGAAAAAAAACTGCTTGCAAAGTAAACATAAAGAAGACATGCATCACTGCTATACTCTTACTCAAAAAAAAGTTAAAGTAATTGATATTCAAACTTTTTAAGGGAAGTACAGATATAATACAAGCATCAAGTTCAAAAAACTCACTCTAGTAAGAATAATTCAGTAAGATGCAAAATGAAAGATTTACAGATCTGTTACAGATTGAAAATACAGTTCATTTGATACAGGTGCTGCAAGGGAAAACAAATTGCAAAGGCCTAACCATTGCCGTGTTGGCTAGAACAGTCACAGGGAGGTTTGCCTAAGGAGAGGCTGCGTGTTTAGGAACAAGCAGTGAGCTGGCAGAAAGAAAGAATACTTGCTGACGTGACAAAGAGTGTTTTGTCAAAACTCTGGAATCTGCAGCCTCCCAGCTCGACAACAAAAGCTCTGCAGGCCCCTACCACAGGCAGAAGAAATTAAATGTACTCACATGTACTCCCTGTGAGCAGAGTGCACAGCGGCCGCGTTGCTGTAACGCCACAAAACTATCGCTGACGACAAAACATCCAGGGTGGCATCAAACTGAAAGAGACACAGGATCAATCGTTTTGTGGGCCATTAAATGTGCCCTGCACTAAGAGCAGTGCATTTACCATCCTGCTGCACAGGCAGAAGGCAGCTCGAAATAAATCACTTTAATGAAATCAGGATTTATGTTTATTGAATTGATCTTCACGTTTTCACTGTGTATTATTGCACAATCATACACTTCAGAGCTCAGAAAGTCAATCAAGGGATTAAAAAAATTTTGCATTTTTAGTCTATCACTTGTGAAGAACTTAAGAATAAAACAAACATCACAGTCTACCACAGTAACACTCCAAGAGTTAAAATACTAATATGATTCTAATGCAAACACTGTAAAGAAATAAGTGTAGAAAAGTGCCTGTCAAGCATTCCTTTTTCCTGCAGTCACTAATTTCCTGCAATATCTTTTGTTTCCAACCAAGAAAATACTAACTTTTTCTCCAAAATCCCACTCAAATTTCATCCTATATGAATTTATTATTCTGTATCATCAGCAAAATTGCCATGTTTGTATTCCCAATTAATGCAGATGTGGTGTCAGGAACTCTGAAAACCAGGCTTGTCCCACTGTAAGAACTTTCACTGTCATGTCAAACTTCCTACAGAGTCAATCTGACCTTCAAAATTGAAAGCTAAAGATAAATTATTTGATATGAGTCATTGCTTGTCATTAGGAATTTTTTGCTCTGCCACTAATCTGGAAAGTCATGGCAAGGACTGGAGAGGAAAGCTGTCATTCCAAAGGCAACAGCAGTCTTACCATCAGCTTCAATGGGAAGAGCTCAGAAGGGAACCTCAGGATTTGGCTCAAGTTCAACAACAAAACTGGGTTTTAATTGAGAGGTTTTGTATAAGAAAACCATATCTGGTGCATAATATCTACCAACTACTAGGTATAAGCATGGTTATTAACTCCAGGATAGGAGTTAATGGGCAGAAACTGAAAAAAGTACAATTAGAGTATCTTTACCACCCCTTCCAATGCTTGATTTTACCAATATTTTTTCTAATCCATCATTGACTTTGCAAACTTTCCATGAGTTTACCATAAGAAAAAAAATGCAGTATTTCATGTTCAGAAAATGCCCTTGGAAAAGAAAAGAAGTAGATAATATTTCAATTGTATCTCTACTTACAGCAAATCCAAAGGATGATGCACTGTATCTCATTACGGAGACAGCTGAAGGAAAGAAAATATTATTTAGAATCACGTTAAACTTTCTTTGCATTTTTTTTCTTTTTCTGTTCTTCAAGAGCTGCAAAACCAGTTTTAGCACATGAATTTACTTTCACCCAATTCCTGCTAGAACAATCTGACCCAACACTTAAAAAATGTCTACAAAAAGACCTTGTGCCACAGGAAATGGTTAGAACATTCAAAAGATTTCTTCCAAAACTGTAATGGGGGAGGTTGAGCAGGGTTCAGAAAGTCTGCTCATGAAACAAGCTGTGTTTTCGATGCAGATTTGAGCAAAAACATTTTGAAACCACAATATCAAACTGTCAGAAAACTTAACACATCTCAAACTGCTCCTTCCTCCAGCCAGGAGTTTCAGGCCACCTGAATTGGATGACAGAAAATTACACAGGCCCATTGAGTCTTCTTGAGTGCAAACTTTTTGGGGTAACTCAAAAACCCAGGAAATGCTTCAGGACCCATCATTTCAGTGGCTTCCAATGCAAAAATATCAGTAGGAACAGTTTTGACCAGCCCTGGTTTTGACCACATAGTACCTTCTAAAAAATAACCAAGACTGAAAATGAGCTCATACCTAGAAAAACCCATAATTTTTAAAATTTTATTCCTCACATCCTAATTACATCACCTCAGTTTCCATTTCTAGGAATGCCTGTGCCAGAACAAATACTTCAACAGCCCAGAGGAATACCAGGGAAGAAGCAGGCAGCAGTGGAAGAGGAGTCTCCTGGAGATTCACAGAATCACAGAATCACTGGGTTGGAAGAGATGTCCAAGATCATCGAGTCCAACCCCAGCCCTGACACCTCAACTAAACTATGGCACTGAGTGTCACATCCAGTCTTTCCTTAAACACATCCAGGGATGGTGACTCCACCATCTCCCTGGGCAAACCATCCCAGTAGTTTATCACCCTTTTTGTAAAACTTTCTTCCTAATATCCAACCTGTATTTCCCTTGGTGCAGTTTAAGACTGCGTCCTCTTGTTCTGTCAGTGCTGCCTGGGGAAAGAGACCAACCCCCAGCTGAGCACAGCCACCTTTCAGGGAGTTGTAGAGAGTGATAAGGTCACCCCTGAGCCTCCTTCTCTCCAGGCTAAACCACCCCAGAGATGGGCCTCCATCAGCTGCAGCTCTCAGACTCACCCAGCCAGGCTCTCAGGCACTGAGCACCTCCACCCCCCTTGCTGTGTTTTGTGAAGGACCATCTGAACCTCTCCTCCCTGAATAAACTCACACAACTCCAGCTCCAGTATTAAAAGGTTTTGAAATAAAGCCTAGAAGGATGGATTTGACTACTCTTATGTGAACAGATATCAGCTAACTTAATAAGAACACATTTTTGTAGAAGAAAAAGCAAATAAACCAAAAAACCAGACTCATCAACGACTTTGTCAATCTTAGGCTGACAAACACAATATCTTACTCTCAGCATTCATTAGAGCAGCTTGGCAGAACAGAAACACTCTGATTTGACTGTTCTTTTCAGTAACAGCAAGCTGCAGTTCTGTGGCACTTATCTGGATAAACAGAAATTTAATTCTTGGGAAAAAAACCTCCTTTTGTTACCTAGGTGTGGTCACACGCACGCCAGATGCCACAAATACTTGAACTTTATCATTACATTTGGCCAAAACACAAAGAAAAGTCATCAAGGTTCCTCTCTCCAGACTCCAATTTTTTCAAAGTTGAAGAGTATTGAAACAGTGTAGATTTACAGCTCCCTCTCATTTCTAAACCATGATTTCCCACATTTCATTCCCTAGGTAAAAAAAGAAACTATATTTCTTGATCAGACCTGCCAGCGATCTGCAAATTTCAACACTTCACTGCATAATAATATATTGCCTATCAAATTTTCATTGTCTGCCTCCTTAGAGGCACACAGTTTCAAAATCTGCAGAAATTGCAAAAAAAATTATGAGGATTCACAGGTACATACAAACTTGCAATGTTCCTGTCATTGCTGCTTCCATATGATGCAGTTCAAAGCAACACTTTTACTCCTACTTCTATTTCTAGCTTACCCCTCTAGTGGAATTAACTCCTCAGTTTTTCCTGACTTGCCAGTTTCTTTCCCATCCCAGATCCAGACTTAAAACAAACTAATTTTATGGTTCCTTTAAAAAATGAATATGTAATTTCTCTGGTGATGAACTGCACACAGATAGGCACACCTTAAGGATGCTTGAAGAGACATACTTGGTGTATTTAAAGCACAGGGGATTCAGCATGAGAACTATTTTTATTTTATGTATTCTATCACAGCAGTAACACACAATCTGTTTGTCCTGAGCTATCTAAAACAGCAATGAAAAACAAGTATTGACTAACAGTGTCACAATTCTGCTCAAACCTTTTTGCTAATTAGTGAATATAACTAGGACTGGTATCCTACAACACTACCATTTAGTGGTAGAAGCCATAATAAAGGTAATAAAGATCTTTTAAGCACTGGAAAAATGTATTTCTATATTATTTATTTACATACTGGTTTTCTAATGGAATAAACAAGGCATTTCCTTTCAGAGTCAAATAACAATGTTAAAGCACCTTCAGCCCTGACTTAAGCACATTAATACTTCTAGCTGGCAAGTACAATCATAAAGCTCCCCAGTAAATCATCCCAGCTCAAACAGGACGTTCGTCCACAAATCCAGATTCTGTGGCAGTGAAAGCAGCTCTAACATTGGATTACAGGGTATCACCAATAGAGGCTGCAACAGACCAACCACATCCACTAAAAGCCACTGCTTCCCACTCCAGACACTGCAGCTGGAAGGACTCTTGGGGAAGTATTTCTTAGCAGCCAAGCATTTGAGAGCCCTGGGCAAAAGGAATAATTGTGGTCCTTATGTCTCCAGTATCACTGCTGGGCTCCAGGAGAGATGCAGGGATGGGCCTGCAGGGATGGGCCTGCAGGGATGGGCCACAGAGTTTTTGCTGATTCCTCACCTTCCCTCTCCTCTCAAAGTGCATTTCCAGCTACTCCCAGATGGGAATAAAAAACCCCCAGAGATTCCTAATCTCCATACTGGGCGAGAACAATGGGAAACAAGTAATGAGGAAAGAACAGAGCAGGCAGCTTAAAACCACTGTGAGGCCACATTCAGCAGCTACGCTGCCATGACAGTGGGAGCCTGCTTTTAGCTGTTTTATTGGCTAAATTGGACAACATTTTATTACCTCTACAGTAAAGCAGATAATCCTAATGCATTTCCCTGACATTTGTAAACAGAACTTGCAAGCAATCAGAAACCAAAAATAGAGCCAGCAGCGTAAGCAACAAATCTACCACTGTCTCCACCTGCACAGCAGTATCAGTTTATGAAGTCTGCCAGCCTATAAGTCAGGTTTTGCTGGAATTCCTTCATCGCTTTCAAAGTGATTCCAAATCAAATTTAAAATAAAAAAAAAAAATAGCCTATTTCCCACACATTCTACCCTCAGCAAAATAAGGGTTTTATTCATTCCATGTACCTCAGAAAGAAATCATGAAACCAGGGCCTTAACCACAAAATAGTTCCACTTTAACTTTCCAGACATCTGAGTCTGTCACCAGCCTTTGTCAGGTTTAATCCAGCTTAAATTTGTTCTAGGGTGAGAACCCTGCAGTTACCCTGGGACTCTCATTTCCTTCCTTGTGTTGGGAGAGTTCCCTGGCACCTTTTAGTACAAAGCTAGAAGACAAGACAGAGGACAGAAAATTAACTCTGACTCCAGATCTTACAAACAAAAATGTTGGGGATGAGTCTGACTACAAATGAGACATGGTACCTAAAAACTTGCTCCTCCACCTATCATAAAAATCTCCTCTAACCTACTCAGAAAAGGAAAAATTATTTTTAGGCAGCTCCTCTAGATGGGACAATCACGCCATCATGTTTGCTTTGAAATTGGTCTTTCTGGAAGACACGCTTGGATGTCAGCACATAAAATACCAAGGCTTCAGAAGCACATGACCTGCACTTGGCAGAAATCAGTCAGGCAATTTGAACAGTGCTGAAAGTGGTGGACTTATGTCTCTATATATTACCATGCAGATCTTGCAGGTTGTACAGTCAGGAGCAAGAGGAACTGGAAGTTCTGCTGAATCAGAAGTGAGACTGAAATACAGTCTGTTTTCATTGCCTAGTGTTGGTAAAACATCTAAAACTAATGTTACAACAAATATTTCAAAATAAATCCGTTCCAAACAGAGAAAAACAAATAAGCAGTTATTCTCTAAAAATCCCTCACAACAACTGAAGGCAGAGAACAGACATGTCTGATAATGTTAATACTTGTTTAAAATGCTACTGACCCTGACCAACAGGTGCACACACCTTTCCTCAGCTGCCTTTTCCCTTCCCCAGAATTCTAGCAGAGCAAAATTTAAGGATTGTTATGCACATGCATTAAATTTCTGCAATCAGCAGCTACAAGTGGTTGCCACACATTCAGTATCTCAGACAAAAGTCTGCCACATACCTTATCTACGTGGGGACATCCAGATCCATCCACCAGTGTTGTCCTTCTAGATCCGTATTTCTATCCCAAAGTAATTGGCAAAACTGTTGCAACATTATCTATATGAAATCTTCAGCTCATTTTTTCAGTTTATATTGCACCGACATGGTAAAGGCCTCATTTATGCTCAGAACCATTACACTGTTATGTATCTACCAGGTGAAGCCTAAATTTAATGTACATCAAACCTGGATCTTCATCTCATTCGAATTTACAGCCAATTTTTAAGAACTCCCTAAGAGGGTTCATTTTTCCACCTGCCTGAAAGGTGTCACAGCAATGCTGTGCAGAATGAACTGCAGGAGATTCCGAGGAGATTTCAGCCCTTGGGGAAGTTCAGCTCTGGGGACTGAGTGAATGGGGCTCTAGAGCCAGACATCAAGTCTTCAGCTCTGCCACTGGCTGGGGTACCACTGTCAGGCCAAGAAACCACAAAAAACCCTCAAGGTAACACAAAAATATTTGCAGATTCAGTAAGGGATCAAACGTTGCTATTGGTAGCAGTAAAGCTTTCCAGGAATAATTGTCTTTCCTTGTGTATTATGCAGTTAATTTTGCTTTTATGTTTGGCAATGGTCAAATCTGTAGCAGCTGCAAACTTCCATAACTTCAGTTACTTCAGTCAACCATAACAGTGTATATCAGTTGAATATATTCTTCATTTATTATTATAGAAGCAATAAAGTTTCAGGACTTTGTGCAAAGGTTTTCCTTTGAGTTTAATCTAAACAGTTCTTTCCAGTTTATTCACATGTTAGCAGAATTTCTTTTATTATTTATTATTGTTGTTGTTGTTACTAATATTATTATCTCTGACTTCAGGATTTTCTATATTAAGTCATTCATTTTTCAATGTTTCAGTTTCAGAAGTTTTTAAAACCTGTATTTCTGGTTCTTGAAAAGAAACGCCAGCTCTCCCCTAACTCCCTTTGATTACCTGTTTTTTGTTTCCATTTGAAACTGATTATCCATCATACCACGGTGCTCAGCAATAGTAACAAAGAACAGTCCTAAACCTCAGTTAGGCTGCAGATTCCCTGCTGTTTTATTTCCTTTCACCTTCCCTTTTGCCACCAAAAGAGCAGCCAGGCCTCCCCTGGCACGTCCCACAAATGGGTCAGACTGGGCAAACTCACAGGACTGCCCAGTCCTGAACTGTGAAATAACCCTACTACAAAAAACAAGGTACAACTTCTCAAATGATGAAAACATTACCTTTGTGGAGAGCACAGTAACCCAGCTGTGACACACAGCAAACTGAGCATGGCAGTGATATGAAGAAGCCTGATATAAAGCCCCTGAATGACAGACACACAGACACTGACAGTAAATCTGTTCCTGATTTCAGAAAAAGAAAAAAATAATGCCTGGGATATGTTTTAACAGCGGCAGAAATATTTTCTGTCTACAACAAGCTTTCCCTGGCACCCCTCAGTGAGTAGAGCACTAATAAATGGTCAGGCAGCTATACCAGAGCCATCAATTTTCTATGGCACTTTCCCAGCATGGCCAGAGATGAACACCAGGAACCATTTCTTTAGGGAAAGCTGCTTGTGAAGCCAGAAATCAGACAACTCCCATCGGGCAGAGTTAGCAGCAATTTCCAGGGCTGCTCAGAGCCCATGCAGGAGGAATATTCCAGCAATATTCCAGCACGTGCAAGGCTCTGCAAAGCACAGGAGAGAGCAGGATCCCTCCTGTCTGGCATCCCACTGCTTCACACACTCCTGTGCTTCCTCTCTCAGGTGCCAACCTTCTGTTTCCAAACAAGACCATCTCAAAAAAAAATAAAAAAAAAAGAACACAAATAAATCAGAGCAAAGGAGGACTTGGTCTTTTTTGTTTAGTTTTGGCTTTCCAGGGGGCCAGAACTAAAAGGGGGCCCATATGTTACAGCTCCAGTTGAGCTTTATTGGGATACAAAATGCATATGTTGGCATTTCAGAATAGAAATAATCAAACTTTTAGGTCTATAAAAAACCAGTGAGATATGTGGTGCAAACTCTCTGCAGCTGAATATACAGGTGCATACTTTCATCTGTTATGTTTCAAATGGGGTCACTTGAACTGCCCAAAATAACTCACTGCAATGACATTAAAGCACATTGTCTTTTAATGAAACTATGTATTATTGATGCCCCAGCTCCAAATATAACAACTGAAATGGCCTAGAATGTTGCAAATGCTTGTAACTGCACATTTACCAGGGAGGTTTTTGCAGTTTATGCCTGTAATCCACAAGCTTTGTAATTTCAAGCCTGAAGTGAGCTTCCAGTACCAAAAGAAGCACTTTGACCCTGAACAGGGGCAAAGATGGAGTGGTACCTTGGGGGAAAAAGCCACAAATTACCATAAATGTTGGGTGATATCAGACACACTCAGCAGCTGTTTCTAAAGCCCTCTGGCCAAGATTTGTAACTCGCTATATCCAGACAAGGGTTATCTAGATTTAATGACCTGGGAGACTCCAAACACAAAATTTCTCCCATTTTTTTTTGTTTTACTGACTGGAGGCAAGAGAAGCACTGAGGTTCTACTCAGCACAAAAGAAAAACAAAACAAAACAAAACAACAACCTGCTCTTTGGAGTCTGACCAGCTGATTCAAAACAAAATTAACAGAATAGGGCAGGACACTGTGAAGACCCTTATCTGACCTCAAGGGTTTCTGGAGGCTTCATAGGGATTCAACAAACTCATGTTTTATAAATGCATCCTCAAACCTGAAACAGCTTGGACACAGATTAGACATTTTTACCAGTCGTTGAAGGTTTTGAATTGTTAATCAAGGAGATGAAACACTGCCATTATTCTCAGGTTCTGGTAAGTTCCTGTCCTGTGGTCACATTAGAAAGATGAAGAGATCCTTTCAAAAAGATAATTAAAGGCAGATATTGTACAAAAGCTCAGATGTATTAACATAGAATTTATATGCAAGGATTCAGGCTAACTGCAGCACATCCAACAATAAATGTATGAATATCATTGGCTGTGTATTGGTGCCTGTAAGAAAAAAATATTGGTTATAACTTTAATTTAGAAGCACAGCACACTTAAAAAAGCATAACCAGTGAGAACTGCATCCCCTGCCCCTGACAGGGTTATTTGTCTCCGTTCCTGTAAAGAAGCCTACTGCTTTTATTTTAAAGTAAGATGTTAAATGTGAAGTTTGCCAGATTTAGACTAGAAAAAATATATCAGAAATGTCCAAGTGCCAAAGCTCCAGATTCAGGTTATTTTTTTATTTATTTTTTGCTCTCTATTTTCATGCTGCTATTTCAAACTTGACTGTGAGCAAGTTGGGGTAATTTAGAAATCAAGAGCATTAAAACAAATCAGTGCTGCTGTTAAAAAATAGAAACAATTAAGTAACCTCAGAGCAGCAGACAGACAGACAGAACTCAGTTTTAAATACCTGGAATCACATTGCAATCTAACCTCTGCTCCATATAAACTGGCTGAATGAAGTGCAACATGGAGGATGTAGATCAAGAGAGGATTTAGTTAGCTTTGTCATATATCCTATTCTAGAAGTATATCTGTATTTCTAGAAATATTACAACTATCCTGTACATTCATTACACTTCTTAAATAAGAAAAAAAAAACCCTATCTATGGTTTAAGTTTGCTCAAGTTTGACTCTTCCCAGCAGTCCTTAAATTTAGAGAGAATAAACACATTTTAGCCATGGCAAGCACTTAAAACCAGTCCACAAAGGCACTGGCTAAATTCTCACTTTTCCACATTAACTGTAAGAACGCTTTCTTAGTATCTACTACCCACGGTACAACACAGATGAGTTTTCAACTTATGAACAAATAAAAATCTGTCAGACAGGAATATTTTCATGGCCATTTCCGGTAAATACACAAATTTCTTGATCAAAGTTCTCCTATTTTCCCTAGAATTTCAATAAAATTTTAAGCAGCTCACCATATGAAGAAATTCACTGCAACAGTTTGTATTTACCATGAAAGGTTTTCCAAGCAAATTAGAATCTATTTATTTGATGGATTTTATCTTCTCCTTTCAGTGTGTGTGTGGAGGAACTTATGGGTTTTGGGATCATTATAGACATGTAACTATATTTACAATTGCATTTAAAAAAAAGAAAAAAAGTCTAAAAGTCTACATTAAAAAAAAAATTCCTATTTCAGAGGAAAGGAAACAGCTGGATCAGGGACCACAGGAGACTTTTGAAGATCAGTGATTCAGAATAGTAAGTTAATAATCTTAAGTTAAATTAGTAAGTCTAATAATCCAGAAGAACTGGCCTCTGAAGAGAGTGTAACTGTGAAAAGCAGGTAGATCCAGGTGGCTGGCACAGTCCCACACACCACACTGCCAACCCTGAAACATTTCCTGTCCTGGGATTCTTATCTAACAGAGTGCAAGGACTTCCACAGTCCAGGATGTTACACACAGGGAAAATCATTTTACCACAGGAAAGGATGGAGTAATTCTGCACAGAGTGACAGCAGGCACCATCAATACCTTATCTATTCAAATAAAGTGGGCTATGCTATCACCTGCCTTTTCTATTTCACATTGTCAAAGCCTTAACTTTTAGAACTGCAAACTTTACCCCTGGAAAACAGTACCCCAATTAGAAACGAGCTGTAGGAGCTTTATGGCATTCCCACAGCTTAACAGTTGTGAGGGACTATTTTTATACTGAAAGTATTTGAACAGACTTCTGAAAATCAAAGCAGATTTCCTTCTATGGAGAAATACAGCACGTCTTCAGAAGTGTATCAAGTGCCGAAAAAACCCACTCATTTTGAAAATAATTTTGCATTGTCCCTTAGCTTGCATTAGTATAATGTAATTATAATTACTGAAACTGATGTGACTTGTGCACCCCCACTGATTGGTTTTAAAGCTTGTTTTGGTCCTGCTGAAACCTCTAGAACACAAAAGCAGTGGGGGCCATGAATGCAAAGGTGACTATTTTAAGCATCCCTCATTTTAGCTCCCTTTGAAAAGTTATGAATTTGGAACAGAGAAAAATGAGTCCATACAAAACTGTCAGCTGGACACTAAATAATGAATACATCCCAAAAAACCATAAGAAAGAGCTATTAAAAATTGCATTCAAGCCCAGGTATCCGAGAACATAAAGGCAGGCTGAAACTTCTTTTAAAAAACCATTTTTAGTATAACCACCTATCTGTGTTCCATTTTTTTATGAAGGTAAAAAAAGACAGTTTCTTGGCATTTTCCTTGATATTCTTGTCTGGCTCCTCCTTTAACTCACAGGTGGTTGTCTTGCAACGCTGTTCTAGAGGAAGATAAACAGAGAGAGAATAAATTCTCTTCACGTCTCCATTTGGGATTTAGAGACCTAAGGCTGCTACCCTGGTTGGAGCCCATCCACACCTGACCAAAACCAAAACTGGAGATTTATTTTCATTTCTCTAAGCATGGCTCTCCTGAACGTGCCAAGAATGGAACAAGATGTGTGAGCACAAGACCAGAAGAAATTCACACTTATGACATTTCATCTCATACAAAATGTTTGTTCTCCAAGCATTTTAATGAACTTAGAAATATGAAAACCGGGGAAGATCCAAACTGGAAAGCATTGGCTGTTGAAAGATAATTAGTTGCCTTCACAGCCCTTTTCATCATCTCCATTGATTTCAGAGACAAGACACGTATCAGGGCACCCCTATTTAATTAGAAGGCTGGTGAGCAGCTCCAGAGCCAAAACAAGCTGCCAAGTACAATTAAGCAGGCTGCCAGAATACAGCACAATCTTAGAGATTTTCCTTTTATAAAGGGAGATTAGGAATGCACCATCCCAGACAGCTCAGTGGCTTACTGCAGAAATTTTAAAACCTGGTTTTACGTACATGTCTAAACAGAATTCCAATTTAAAGTTGCTTTTTGATGGAAAAAAAATTGGGATACCTCAACTGGCGGTGGGAAAGGACATCTGACCAGAATTCTCCAGCCTATTTTAGCATGCAGGAGCCTGAGGACCTGTTGTCAGAATTTAAGCACACAGCACTTCATGCTAAGGACACCTCTACATACTTCTTCACAGCTGTTCCATATCCTGTTAAATCCTTCTATTTAATCTTCAGTACTAACAAGTGAGAGTTTAATTCCTGCCATTTAACACCATAAACTAGAAAAACTCTCACAGAGGGGTTCCCACACTCAAAGAATCTGCAGTTTTAAAAACAAAAAATCACTTGGTGTCCCTTTATTGGTCAGTATGTTCAAGAATTTCTGTATGTGGTACATTTGATAAAGCACCAAAATTCACACCTGGAAGGATTACATTGGAATAAAAAAACAGATATCTTGGAACTGAGGGTAGGCTGGGAAAATTATCACAATTGTAATAAATTTTACTGGTCCATTTTGCTAATAAAGCTACAAAATGCCAAAATAACAATGGTCATCCTGAATCAGCAAGTTTATCCATAATTTAATCTCAGTACTGTCCTATCAATATATATTTACATTTACTGTATTGTCAGATAACCCGTGGCAGTTTATCAGTTAGATTGTTACACTAAAAACTCATTTCTACGGTCAGATAATTTGAAATAAAGAGATGACTGAAAATGTTACCTTGTTCACTCAGCTAGACCAAAGGGCAGATTTTATCATCTATTTCCATGTATTTTATCATGGGTCATGATCAAAGTAACATTAAACTAATAATCCATCTCTGATAGGGAAAATTATGTTATTTGCAAAAAGCAGTGAAACAGTCCAGGTAATTCAAGTAAAATGGATTGATTTCAGTTCAGTAAAAGATAGCAGACCCTGGCTCTACTTCTTGCACAGATTCTGGAATGCCAGGAAATCTTCAAGTTTGAAGTGGATTACTAATGTTCCTTTAATAAAAACCACCAAGCAACGAAAATTTACCCTTCTTGCAGAAACTTATTTAAACAGCCAAGTTCTGAACCCAAACCATTCTGTTAAATAGCTCAAAAGTCAGGGAAAAAAAATAGAAAAAAAGTAAATCCTCTGTGCTATCTTTTACCTTTGTAAACTGAAATATGAACAAACCCTCTGGAGAGAGAAGCACCTGCCTGCTGCTTCTCTGTTGGATGTGACTGTAGAGAGGAATTGCAGACCCTTCAGACAAATCTCTTCCTCAGACAACGTGTTAATCTCAACAATCTCTTGCTAAGGGCTGCAATAAAGAGCCCTGTCATCAATCCTCCCCCGGTGCTGTGGCACGGGGATGCTCTGACAGCGAGGATGCCACAGGCACACACATAAAACAGCTCTGCACTCAGGGTACAGCTCGAGACCAAACCCAACGCGTCACACCAGCTGGGAGTTCCAAGCCATTAACCAAAAATTGAAATGGAATGTGAGCCTTACTAACAAACTTCCTTTGTTCTGTGTTTTTTTTTAAACAAGCTCCGTTAGTAGCTTTTAAATTAGGTAATTCTAAATAACCGTCTTGCAACACTTTAGAACTGTTGCAGTTTTCTCCCAACTGCATGGTCTTGACAACAGGCAGCAATAGGAAATCATATCCAGCAATTCAAAGACTGGGAAGAGCTTCCCTGGCAGACCCAGAGTTGTAAAACTAAAAGGAAATCCACTAAGTGATTGACAGACCACACCGCTCTGCATCTGCCCAATTTCAGAGTAATTGGCTTGACACATCTTCTGCTAATTCTGATCAAAGTAACAGAACACTTGCAATCCTCTCTGATGGGATGAGCTTAATTTATTTGGACAGAAAACAGTCCAGATAATATCATAAAAAATGTGATGATAAGGCAGAGGGATATTGCAAAGTTGTACACTGCTATTTACAACATGTAATCATGTCAATAAAACTCAAACTACATCAATTATTTTTTTCTGTTCCATGCACAACTACTCCAAGAAGCAAGCTGTTGGAAAGCCTCACAAACATATTCCCAGAATAAAACCTGGTATGTCAAGTAGCATATATGCAATTTTTTTAACATACAAAAAAATTCTGCTGTTGATCTTTTTGCCTTTCTTTCCTGTTATGCAGCCTTCAAAACTAAGATGAAAATGTTATGTGTCAGGGAATGTTGAAAGCAGAGTTGATATGCACTTCACTTGGAGTCCAAATGACTTTTCAGTGGAAACTCTAAGCACCAACAATCCATGGAATCATCTAAAAGAATCATCTAAAATATCCTGATTTAATTTTTCTAAAATAAGCATAGTCTCTGAAAATCCAGTTTCAAGATTTCTGCTGTCACCCTTCTGAAAATGGATGTAACTTTAAATGGGTTAAAATGTCTTCTACAATCACCAGACAGCAAAAGTTTTAAAAAAATTTTTGGCAACACTCTATTTTTTTAAAACATTTTTTTCAGATTTTTGGCAGCAAAAAACCCCAAACACAGACATGAGCACACGCACACTTTTATCATTCTTAGGTCTTCATCTGCTCTCCTTTTAGAGATCAGCCAATATCTGCTCATTCTCTGGCTCTACATGTCAGTAATGATGGGTTTGGGTTGGGTTTTTATTTTTTTCATTTCTAAATCATGTTGAGAATACCTGCTGGTTTAAAAAAGGAAGAAAACTAGAATTACTAACAGCAGAATGCTGGACTTGTATTTCTAAAAAATCCAGTCACCAATCCTGACCTTCGAGCCTGAGATTAATTTAGTAGAAGTGGTGGTTTTAGTGATGCCCGAGCACTGCAGCATTTCAGATTGAGCAGATATCTTGCTCACCATTCCCACCGTGCCAGATTTGGTGTTTTCCTTCCTTGGCAAGGTGAGGCTCTAATCCTCCTCGGCCTGATGTACCAGTGCAGAGTCCCCGAGTGATGCAAACCCACCAGTGCAGAGTCCCCGTGTGACGCAAACCCGCTGCCCCCGGTGGTTCCACCCGTGATTTCCCTCTCCTGCCGCCTGATAAGGGAGTGATGCTCCTTCTGCAAAGCCTCCCAAGCCAAACCAGGTATTTCACATGCAATGACAGCTCTGTGTTAGCTCAGCCACGGCTCTCGATGAGCTCCCGGCCTCCCCCGCAGGTGAGACATCCCCTTAACTTTACAAGTTTTTGTATTTGTTTTCCCTGGGCTGCTCTTACTCATCCTTCCAGCTGCCTGGTGGTCAGGGCCAGAGGACAAGGCTAAGTCTGCTTTGCAGTAGCACAAAAGAGACTGCAGCGAACTCATTCAGCCTCTTCAAGAGAAAAATCAAGAATAAAAAAATCAGCAGCACAAAATGAATGTAAATGACCTGCAGTTAATGCGTGCAAGAACACGAGTTAGTTATCTCTGTAGCCCTGTTATAGAAGACTAACAAATATTTTCCCTCTACCCCCAAGCATATTGACTCAGCAGATGCTATTGCAACATTCAAAAAAGTATATGATGTTATTATGTTGATATGTATATTATGTGAATAAGTAGATGATGTTATTATGTAGCTTACTTCTGGAAAGCAGAAAGAACAAGTTAGTTTTTGTCACCCCTGCAAAGAGAATCGCAGTGAGTTCCAGAGTACTCTGAATTCACCTCACGGTGTATTTCATGGTAACTTGATTGCATACGTAGGAGATAAGAGTCCAGAGTCTCCAGACTGTGTAAATTTACACCAAGTTCCTCAGATATGCTTGTTTATTTATACTACTCGATTATCTTATCTTCCTACAACTGTCTGTGTTTGTAACACTCAGCTGAATTTTAAAATTTCCCATTTTGAATAGAGTGTAGTAAAGAAGTCTAAAAATTTTCATGGACATTATTGAGATAACTTAATCAGTGATAGTGCTGGGTAAAAGAATACTTACAAGAGAAAACATTATTTTGCAAATATGTGTTTGAAATGCTGAAAAATAATATCCTTCCTTAAAATGAGATTTTTTAACAGCTTCTTAAGTATCCTGATTACTTCCTTCTGCAAACTATCTCTTAAAAAATATGCTGCCATACGCTACTTCATTCTGCCAAAAAATAAAATAACAAAAAGGCAATTGAAAGGAAACTCCAGAGAGAAAAAAAATAATTAATTCAGAGCTATAGCTGAGGCTCCTCTGGGGTAGGAAGTAGGAATGACACAGCTGCTCCAGATGGAAGCAATGAGATTAGTCACAGTTCACACATAGTCCTGAAAGAGCTTAAGAACAATTCTGAAAGTTCTTCTGCAGCAAGAATTTATCCTTGGAAAGGAGGAAGGGAGGTGATCACTGAACATACACAGCGTAGCCAGGTAGTTCTAATAATGTTTGTGAAATGGGTTTGCAATCTCCCAGGTGACAGAAAGCTCTTATGACACAGAAAGAAACCTTGCATATATCTATAGGCTTGTCATTTCAAAGAAAATGATTATTTATTTCTGGTCCTCTGCATTTTTTTAATAAATATATGACAAAAAACAAAAGGCTTGGCTCAGGATCAGTCACTAGGTACACTACAAGCCCACTTTCTGTGGCATTTAGTACTGCACTATACCTTATCAGCCACAAGGCTGTACAAACTGTCCAGGGGGGATCTTGGGACACAACTCTCCCAGCTGTGTTATCCAAAACTCTGGTACACAAATGCCCTCTTGGAATGACAGCTCACTTTCCACAGACATTCCAAACTGATGTAATCAAAATCCCAAACATGCTGTGATGGGTCCCGGTCACAACAAGGGAAATTCAGAGGAGGAAAGGATCAAAAGCCTAAATGTTACTCTAAAGATTCTTTTTTTTTTTCTTTCTTTTTTTTTACTTGACATGCATGATCTTCCCAGGAATGAACAGCAAAAGCATCCCTCTTTTCTGTAAAGGACTTCTTTGGAATTTGCTTTTGTCGTAAGCCGTAACAGGAACAAAATGGCAGATCTCTACCTGGCCAGCTGTGTGTTAAAGCCAACATTTATTCCTACCTGATTTCACTGTTAGATTTGTGCTTTGATTTAACAAAATCAACAGGTTACAAACTTTACAGTGGGAGTTATGAGCAAACTAACTCACTGGCATGGCTTTTAATATTCTTCTAATTTCCAGCCCAGAAGAAATACCTGTGTTCACCTGGTTTTGTACAATTATAATTATTTATAAAATTAATCCTGCCCATTAGTAGTTCAAATACCTCCTCCCCCTGGCTCTGACTGGCACCCACACTGTCCAAGGGTGGCTGTTTCCTTAAGAACTGGGTAATGACTTTTGACCAGTTATTGCTTTTGCTGCAAATGAAGCATTTACTCAAAAGCAAACACAATAAAGGATTAGAAGGTGCTTATTCAGAGTTATTAAGTAAATCTGATGGCAAGAACTTTAAATGAAATTGTGAATTATTTTTGTTCATGTTGTACATTAATACAAATTATTCTCTCAATTGTTTCCGCTATTATTTCATGTCATGGAACAACAAGAAACAGTGATTATTTGATCCATATCTTTGATGTTCTTTAACAAATTCAGGATTAAAAGTCTGCAGCTTTATACTGACGCAAATGGAATCAATGAATTCTTCAATTCTACTGTGAAAGGAATTGTAAAAACAGGTGTTGGCATTTTGGAACTGCAATGTTGAACACGGGCCAGATGATTAATTTCGTGACAGGTACCATGGAGAGCAGTCTCAGAAAGAAAAGTCCATTGAGACAGCTAGAAGAATATCTCCACAAAAAAATGGAAACAATTTTATAAATACTTAGTAAGATTAGACATTTGACATTCATTCAAATTGGCTGTTTGTGCCAATCTAGTTTCCCTGTATAATTCAGGTTCCACCCGTCTAAAATACACAGTCTTTATCATTTATAGATAGAGCTAGTTTGGCAGATTTAGACAGAAGTCTGAATTGGCATCCCGCAACAACCAGATTCAGATTTTTACACCTTAGGAAAAGGTCACTTTGATTATTTGGAAATTTGGGTCTGACAATAGTCAGGGGCTGGGCCTTAAACACCCCGTGATGTTCAGACAAACTCTCAGAAAAGTAAAAAAATCTGCTGGTGTTAATTTTTTTTTAAATCTCTGGCAGCTGACCTGAAATGGATGTACAGCATCTGTTTCCTCTCAGCACCACTTTAAATTTGTACAGTTCCATACCAAGAACATTTTCAATTCCTTATAAAATTAACTCTGTGAGAAAGCTCTGATCCATGGGCAAAATAACTGTCAAAATAAAGCACACCAACAAGGCACTGGTTCACCCTTAAACTTCAAAAGAACTACTTAGGAACCCATGTAAAAGTTTATCACAGCAAGGATAATGAAAATATTCTTTCTTTCTTAAAGAAACCCTAATGTAGCTTGAAGAGCAATTCGTAACTCACCTTTTATTTTACAACCAGATGAACACTGTCTGAATAAAAATATCTAGAAACAGCATCAAAGGAAACCCTGCATAATGTCATTACACAGGTTTGTACACATTATTATAAACATTAAAAGACAGAGGAGTGTCTGTATAGCAAGTCCTGCAGAGATGAGGTGATTTCCTAAAGAGTTTGGTCAATTAATGATATATCTTGATGTTACTTTAAAGATACAGGTCCTCTCTGTAATAGATTTTAGGGCAATGTGTTTCTTGTGACTCACAACTCCATTATCAGAACATGAAAATTACACAAATATGTATCCTTATTTTCCCTTTGGTTTCTTCTGGAAGTACTTGCAGAACAAGCACCATCCCCAAAGCTGCTCAAGTACCGAAAAACAGTAAAAACAACTGGCCAAAACCTCTCCCTCAGCCCCTTGGTGTTACTAAGGACTTGAGAAGCTGTAAGGATGTACAAAGCAGAATTCACATCCAATCAAATGCAAACCAGCCACTTGTTTACAGCCTCCAACTAAAGAAAAGGAAAGTTCAGCTCAGGAAAGGTGCTGAACAAATGCTCCCCTGTGCTCCCCATGTGTGTGTAGGCACAATTACACATGCACTGGGAGGAGGGAAGGTAAACTGAACTGAGCTGACAGATATGGCATTGCTGACATTTGTGGGAACACAGAATGGAAGAAGCAGAGCTGGCCTGAACCACCAAAGACAGGAACAGTCACACTTGTCAGCACCCATCACCAGCATGTCCTTGTGTCACCAGCAGAAAATGCTTCAAATGGGGGAAAACAAGGGGAACTGTGTGGAGGCTTAAAAAACCTCCTCAAACTCACCCCCCAAGGCCAGCCACTCCTTTTCCCACCTCCCACAGCATCAGCTGCCCGGGCAGAGCAGGAGCAGCACAGCTCAGCTCCTCAGGTGAGAGGCTCAAAACCACAGGTGAGGTTTGGCTCCAGCCTGGGCAAGGCTGAGACCTGCTCCATCCATCCTGCCACATCTTCATCTGTTGCCATGACAATGCTGACATCTCCCCATGCTGGGAAGTGCTCTTACTTTAAATATTGTATAAATGAACATAAATCTTGAATCTATCTCATGCAGCTATTGTTTGTGGAATGGGGGCAGTATTCTTCTTAGTTTTATTAGAGGAAGAAATATTACACAGATCAGTCATACTGTTGTTCACTGAACACTGAAGAATTTCAACAGTGCAAACCAGAAAAAATGTTAATATTTTTTATGAGAAGCAGCATAGTAAGGAGTCCTGTATCTTGAGCACAGAAAAGGGCAGTTTCAACTAATTTTCAGTCCTGGAATATTCAGGTGTATCAGAAAGCAAGACTTCCACAATAACTTATTTACAGCTAAGAAACTTAAGGCGTGTCAAGTAAATTTTTTTATCAAATGTCTCAATATTCTAAAGTGAATATTTTGTGGAGATTTTCAATTAACAGTTTTGGATATTTTAATTTTTAATTCCTTTTGGATATTAATCATAAACATTGAACAGTTTTTTAGGATAATAACATTCCCATCTGTCTCTGAGTTTCAAAGCATGCACTTGTAAACCTGTAACAGTGACTCCATTATTTTTAATTCTACATTCACAAAAGTATTTGAGGCAAACCTAGAAATAAATTAAATCCTTCTAGTTTTCTGTTTGATTAAAATAATTTAAGAACAAATATGCCAACAAAGAGAAAAAAAGAACAGCCAGTCCTTTAAAAAATCAGTTCTCCACTGATTCAAAGGCCTATGAAAACATTCACACGGGTCTTATAATGTAAGACCACCCACAACAGAAACCAACCTCCCCTCCCTTCCATGCAGAGAGTGTGGAGCTTCTACTGAGGTCTGATATCACATATTTATAATTTTTATTACTTATATACATATATTGCAGGATCAGATGACACTGGGGAGCAGGGTATTTTTTTTGGCAAATACACAGCAATGTTGTAAAGACCTATAAGGAAATGCATTAAATAAGGTCAGACCCATCTTTAATCACTCCCTCTATTTTATTTATAGATTGGCAGATTTCATCTTCTCATGTTTCTTCCAGGCCCACTTTTGGTGGCTGCTGTAGCATTTAAATAGAGTTAATCAGCTCCCTCCACAGCAAAGGCAAGTCCTATAAACAGAGCTGCAGGGCTCAGGGGATGTTCAGCAAATGTGTTCAATCAACACTTGCTCCTCCCGGAATAAAGAGGATGTGCCTCTGCATCACATTCAGCCCTTGTCTGCTGTTTGAACAGCGCGGGGGCCTCTGCCTGGGCCACGGTGAGATTTGGATTGAAGGGAAAAGGCCAAGGGCTTGTTCCAAAACCGGATTGCAACGCCCAGTTTCCGTCTAATGAGGATTGTCTCATTTGCATTTGAAAAGCCGCACCCACCCCAAACGTGCGAGTCACAAAAGGCGACACGTGCAGGGCAGGAGCTGCAGAGATTTCAGTTTACTCTCCCAGGACCCTTGACCTACATGAACATATCAGGTACCATCGCTGAAATAAAGATTTTTATTAAGCAAATGAATACAATCTTGAAACATAATATTATCCATTTTTCCTGATTAAGTTAATTTTAATAGAAAATACCAAGCTTATGAGCATAGCAATTGTTGGCACGTGTGATGGTGCAAAATTTCCTGCTCTTAAATACACTAGCAAAAAAAAAAAGTCATTTAGTCATAATTAGCATTAAAGAAAGGATCCTGATGAATGTCACCAATAAATAAGTATCAAGTGGAAGTCCCGATTCTGTAAACTACCACACAGAAATTTGCATTTTCAGCCATATCTCCTTTAAATTGGCTAAGGTTACCCAAATTCTTACATCTAACGCTCTCTCCCACTATTTTAGTAAATTATAGGTTAATTCTGAAAAGATTTAGAGCCATCCCAACCTATCACGTTACATCCCTGAAATCCTTTAAGGAAAGACCACAGGGCCATGGTGCACACAGACACACAGGTTCCTTTCATCTCTAGAGCCAAGCTGCGTGACTACAATTTCCCACTAATTAGATAATCTTTCAGAGGATTATTTGCTAATCATCCTCAGCAGGTTTTTTCAGCATATGAAAAAATATACAGAAGAAAGAAAAAAAAAAAAGGACTACTGAGACTTCTCTGAAAAACCTGGAATGTTTACGTGGAGAGCAATATGGGAATGCCCCAGAGATGCTCTGAAATTCCTCAACCACAACACCACAACATTCCAGGTGTAACAACCTACTTGTGTTGACTGCTCTGGGTAACAGACACTCGAGGTCTATCAGACTTCAAACTCATCCAGCACCAGAAAGGACTTTAAAATAGCATTATTTCACTAAAAAGTGTGTCTAAGAAACTCCTTGACAGATTTGTAAGCAGACATAAAAAATAAGTGTGATGTCTAATAGGTATGTGTCATTTACTAGCTGTGGGATTTCCTTCTTTTTCATCCTGCTAGCAGAGCTAAGGGCAGACACAGGAGGGATTTTTGCATTTGTAATTACCAAGAACCAACTCTTAAATGAAGCTAGTCTTCCATGAAGTCTTTTCCCAAACAGAAACATTCACTTGGGAATTTTCCCTCATAAACCTCCCTACTAGGAACTTATTAATCTGTCAGTTTTACCGGTAATGTTTCATCCCGACACGAAATTCAAGACATATTTGCCACTTCCTCACTAATGAAATGCTATTTGTGGCAGTCTTATGATGCAACATGATGGTGCCTTTGAAGCATGCAGCCCTTTCTGCCAGACCTAAAAAAGCATCAACATGGGGCATACTAAGGATATATTCATATGATGCTAACAGGATGCATTCTGCCAGAACAGCTCATGTCCTGGTACATAATATGTATTTTGACAACCCCTTTTCACACAATAAGGTTACTGCCACTAAGAAGTGCATGTTAACTTTTGCATATGACCAAAACTCTGCAGCAGATGAATTGAGATTTGAGGATTCTGATGTACTTGGGCAAGGTTACAACTTCGTCAGTATTTCCAGGATTTGGAGGGCATGAGCTCTGTACACACTCTAGCAGCCCACATGCTTTTTGCAATACCACATAAATAAAGATATCAAAATGACTCAGTCTACTGGTCAAATGGGCTGAACAAGAAATTTTAAACTACTGTCTCCATTAGAGATGGACACGTGGTCATAAACAAGCATTAGCAGCCAGTATGTGGCTTGGAGAAACCTCCTTTTTCCTGCCTTGCATTTATAACTATTCATGACTTTCTTTCAGCTCCTCTCTTTCCCTCACACAGTTAAACTGCAGTTTCTGGGTACTCAAGTGACCAGCTAACATAAAAGCTGCCTAGCTCTGGGGTTTGAGTTTCTCCATGTCCACTCAGAGACTGGATCTATAACCAGTGAATCTCTCCCAAACTGCAGCTCACTTGACAAATTCGGCATCTGTAGCCAGAAAGGATGAAACAGGAAGAAGGAGCTGTCAGACTTATCCTAGCAGCAGCAGAGTTTTCTTCCTTCACCTACTCTCAGCTAACCAAAACATAGCACAGAGCTCTGGCTGCTGTTCTTGGCTGTCCCAGCTGGTGGCTGCCATACCCTCCTCCATTATTCCCAAGGCACAGAAATGCCAGGTCTGTTCCAGGATCTCCCACACCCAAAATCTCAGCAGCAACATGACTTGATGCAACTGAGACTAGCACAATGATACCTCAGACAAAGAGAAAGGACGGATCAGTGCTGGCAGCTGCAGAGCACAGCCTTGTTTGCTGCTGAGCCAAGCATTTGCAGCACGTTGGACAGCAGCAGACGCAGCCAAGTGTGTTTTATGTTTCAGCAGCGTGGAAATGTCCTGCCAGCAACTCCAGAGCTACAAAAACCCTAACAAAGACATCAGCCAAGTTCACTAGCCTCCAAGTACTCACTGGATTTGAACTTGGGCCACTGAAGTCGGGAGAGACATTCAGAGAAAGTCAAGCATTGGTTTATACAGCTGGAGAATTTGGGTGCGTTGGGTATAGGTTAGAAATGCGGACAAAAACAAAACAAACCAAAAAATGTCGTGTACATGCCCATACATGAAAAAAAATTAAAAAGCATCTACCTCTTTTGGTGATTTAAAGGAAAGGTAAAATCCTTACCCATAACAGAGTCATAAATAACTCCTACACTACATTTCTGGTGTAATGTGCCAATGTTTCCAGTAAACTCAAGAAAATGCATATTATTTTCCTGTAGCCCTTGTACGTGGCATCCTCCTGCTGAGACAACTAGAAGATATTTTTTTTGGTTTGACAGAAAGAAAAGACAAACATGTACAAACTGCTCAAGAAGAGTTGATGTCTTCCTCAGAACACTTTATAAACACCTGGATTAAATGTTCACCTCACAGCACCGCCTATACGTCCTTGAGGGATTGCTTTGGTAAAGTAAGGCACTGAAGTTTTGAAGTTAAAATAATGAAATAAAAGGTACTCCAGTCTTATGTTCTTTAGTTATCTGCAGTCTAAAAGTCCTTGTATCAGATCCAATATGCATATTAGGGAAAAAAGAAATCTGTTTGATTTCTATTTTTAAAGTAACTGGAATAAAACAACGGGTGCAAATCTTCATATGTATAATAAGCAGCCTGGAAGAGACTTCATTTTCCAGCAGAATTCCTATTACATATGCAGACCCTGAAACATAAATATTAATGTCAACAAGAAAAATAATTTGTATTTATATCTGTTTGTGGGCAAAACAGATGCACTTAGTAACACCAGTCACGCCACTATAGTCTACTGCAATATATAACATTCTAGAACATATTAAATACTCACCTTAGAGGCAAGGTTTTTTTGAAAGATTCATTAAAATCTCCCCATAAATATTGGATGTTCTAGTGGGTTTAGAGCCACTGTTTTTTTGTAGTCCCTTTCCCAAAAATAAGACATAAGACTGTAATATAGAGTAAGATGTTGCTCAAATCAAATCTAAGTTATAGAGAGTTTAGAATTAAAATTCTACACTTATATTCTGCCAGTTCTGTTTAACTAAACAAAAAGAGCAACCATGTATGGTCCAACAGATCAAATTCTATCCTACACTTTACAGAAAAAAAACAGTCACAGAAGACCAGAGTAAAATTTCTACACGAGTACAAAACTCATCCTGCTCTGGTGCAGTGTAGTATCAGTTTTGCTGCTGAAAATACTTCTGCTCACACCAAGTTCCTAGAAACTTACTTTTTTTCTACTCTTCTTGGAGAGCACACACAAACTTTTATATGATTTAACATCTTGCAGTCTAAAATCATCCTGGAGATGGCTAACACAACTGGGCTGAAAATAAATTCAGATTTCAACCATGAAACAGTTTCAATTCAAGCTCTAGCACATGCACTGAGGCAGTTCCATTTGTGTCAAACGGTAACTAAATTTTAAAAACTCAAAAAAAAAAGAAATGTTAATAAGTAATATATAGAATATTGCTGCTTATTCTGAAACTACCATTCTTCTCAATCTCTCCCCTTCCTCCCAGTCTGATATTCTTAAAACATACTCCAGAAAACCTTGGATTTATAAATGAAGAAGCCAAAAAAACAATAACCAAAGCTGTATGAGTAAGGTGCCCTTTCTTCCCCCCACTATATCTAAATCTTATGATCACATGAACCTCACACAGTTGGTCTCATCCAGCCCAGATCCCCCTGCAGAGCCTTCCTGCCCTCCAGCAGACCCACACTCCTGCCCAGTTTGGTGCTGTCTGTGAACTTGCTGAGAGTGCCCTCGGTCCCCTTGTCCAGATCATCAATAAAGACATTAAACAGGGCTGGGCCCTGGGAAGCACCACTGGTGACAGCCCCACCTGGAGGGAACTCCAGTCACCATCACTCCCTGGGACTGCACATCCAGCCAGGTTTTTACCCAGGAACAGGGCTCCCATCCCTGCCAGGAGTGCCAGTTTCTCCAGGACGCTGTGGGAGATGGTGTCTTTACTGAAGTCCAGGTACAGACAACCCCAGTCTTCCCCTCAGACATCCCCAGCCTTTCCCAGGAGGCTGTCTTGGTGTAGAAGGAGATCAGGTTGGTCAAGCAGGATTTCACCCTCACAACCCCACAGTGGCAGTCCTGTTCCAGGGAATGGTGTGTTAGGGAGACATCAGCCTACCAAACACCTCAACACTGAAGTAAAACTGCCTCCTGCTGCTCACAGCACTGACACTTTGCTTTACCATTACATGGGCAATCCACCAGTGCTTCAGTCCTTTAGATAACTGCAGCCATGGACAGTGCAGTTAAACACAAACTAATAAAATACCTAGCAAGTACAGGAAGCTGAATTTAACACAACAGGCATTTGCTACTCATCTGCCAAAACACAGCCTCAAAGGATTCCCAATATCAAAAATCTGAATAAGAGGCAAGCAAAAATAATTGAGTTGGAACCATTAATCTTCTGTGAAGGACTTTCACTGGTCAAAACTTATGGCGGCTGATGACAGCAGTAGGTATCTTACTACAAATTAGAGATAAAATCCTAGCTCCAAAGTCCTTGCCAAATTCCAACAGTACTTTTGAGCAATTCTTAGCCCTTCTGACTCAGTTTTTGAACTGTCAGTTGAGTGGGAGGTGTGAATTGAGGAAATGTTTTCATGAGTTTCCTCATTTAGCCATTTTTCCATAACATACATTGGCAGAGCTCAGAGGAGAAAAAAAAAAAAAAACAAACCCACTCTGCAGACTGTTCACTGTTTTCTGAGTGAATTACTCAGCTCTTTAGCTAAGCCAACACTTACACCTTCCAAGGTTTCCAGAAATGCTGAAGGCTGTAATTCTTACTCCTCAACATAACGAATCAAATCCCTGGAACAATCCTCCTTCTACAAGCAGATTTTTGCAGGTCCCTCATCCTATAGATATCCACATGAAACCTATTAAACTTCAAGCTCTTTCTGAAAGGAAAAAAAACTGCTTGGAGACTGTAATGGAAATAAGAAACGGATATAATACCAATTATCATCATAACTTAAATACTCATCTTGAACTTCAGAAAAACCTGAGCAGGCTGGAGTAAGTAGGAATTCCAGGGCAAGAAGGCAAAGATGTCTCTGGCACTTAGGCCAGGAGTCTGATCTCTGGGGTTCCATTCCCAGCTTTGCTACTGCCTGGTTCTGTGACTTCAGAGAGAATGATACAGAATGCAAAACAAAACAATCCCTGCAGGGCCCAATCAGCTCCATTAAGTTTTGGCCTGCCTTTATGAATTCATCACAGAGAGAATAAGAAACATCCATCTGTCTTTGAAACGCTTTACTTGAAAGGGGGTGAACATTCAGCATTGCCTGTCTATGAGAACAAAATGTCAGGATTCAAGTAATCCCTACAGGAATGGTGAGAAGACAGAAACAAAGTGTCTGCCCAAAACTGGCTGTGCTATAGAGGATGAAACCAGGGGAAGAATGAAGAAACTTTTGAAACAAACACAAGCATTTGCACCAACAGCAGGGAACAGCAGGGGAACAGCCGTAATCCAAGGTGTGCCTGGCACTGCCTGGAGTCCCCCCAGCAGCACCACAGCCTTTCCCAGGAGCTGCTGGGCACTTCCTTGCCAGGCTCCATGTGCAGCCAGCATTCCAAGCCCTGGGACAACACCAGGAACACCCCAGGTAGGACCCAGAGCACACAGGGACCGCAGTGAATGCCGAGGATTGGCCTCAGAGGGCACAGGGAACACCCACACCTGTCACCACTGGAGGGGTGGCAACACACCCAGCACCTGCCCAGGGAAGGCTCCAAACTTTATTTCTGTAATGAAGGGCTGGGGGTGCACATATTGCCTTGGGGAGGTTAGGGTTAGTTATACAAGAGCATTCGGGAGTTTGATGTTGAAAACAGACATTTTTCAAGTGTCTAATGCTGTGGTTTATCCATTGCACTGCTGGCGTTGATCCTTAATGTACAATTTACTGATTGCCAGCTAATTACATGCCATCAATAAATCAGTGAACCACTTTGATCCCTGTTTGATTTAATCCATGTTACTGGAGCAGTCTGTCCCTGAAACCAGCATTCAAATGAAGTGTCACTGCTGGAAGAAACCCAGCAGTCACTATTGCCTAACTAATTACCCTAAATAATTTTGTATGTACCCAAATAACAATTCCTTGGTGGGCCACAAAATAGAGGGAGAGCTCCAGGGCAGACAGCATTTCCAGTCAGAACAGCTGTGCTCTCCAAATACACACAGAAATCCAGGTTATCATCGGGTTGCTGGAAATCATTATGCATGCAAACTATTTAAAGGTGTTTGTATTTCTGTGCCCTATTTATAGAATACTTTGCAATGTTTGGGGGAAAGCCCACAGTCTAATAAATAAAAAAACTAACCTTTGAAGGAGTAATCATTGGGAAAAGTGCTTTTAAAATACAACGTACCATCAAGAATCTTTGGAAACTTCTCAGTTTGAGACAAAATCACTTTTGCATAGCAACAGCCATCATGCACAGCCTGCAGAGATGGATTTCAATGGATCTGTAATCCCATTACTGCTGATTTTATTTAAAAGATAACAAGAATTAAATTAGCAGGGAGATAAAAAATAAGTAGAAAAAAATAAAATCCAAATACATTTTAAACACAATCCTCTCCAGTGGGTCAAATTACTTATCTCTTCCATGTCTGCCATTATGAGAGCTGTTTTCTGTTACACTGGTTTACTAATTGCCAGTGTCCTCACAAAATATTGACAAAACCAACCCAAAAACAACAAACAGTAGAATACACAGCACTGGGTTCTCAAGGGACACATATGTGCTGATGCATGACATGAATAATTCAGACTCTTCCCATCTGAAAACAGTTTTTGCATAACTAAGGTAGAAAACCCCCAACATTAATTAAGGAAGATTAATAGCTACAACTGCAAATTCAGGGATTTCTTACTGTCATTAGACTTGGTGCTTAGAATGTGAGTTTTATATAGGCAAGGGACAATTATCTCCTGTCCATGCTCTGCATCTTCCTTATAAATCACTCCATAACTTCTCTGTAAAATGCATTTCAATGATATTGATTGTTCAGGTGTGCCAAATTAAAAATACACCACTTAAGATACCATTAAGATAAACAGCTAAATAAAAAGCTAAAAGGAAGCTTCTGATAAGCCATTTAACAGACAGTTAAATGCCATTTTGGGGCATAGCCCTGAGCAATCTGAGCAAATGAGGAGTACACCTTCATGGTTCACAGGGACTCACCCTGGTCCAAAAGAAAACACCTAGCAGGAGGGAGGAAAGGCAGAGGATCTACAAAATCCATCTTCTCTTCTGCCAGGGAGAGGCATCTCCATTCTCTGCTTTCAGGAGACATCAGCGGATGGGGTGTGTTACCAAGTCCTACAGTGAACTTTGGCTAAGCCAGGGCACTCAGGATTACCACAAAGGATGCTGAAATTGAGACAAGGATGGTGAGGGAAGCGAGGGAGAGAAAATCCTCTGAGTTTCTGTTTGTGTGTTGTCCCAAGTCCAGTTCACCATGCTGCATCATGCTCTTCAACTAGTCACCAGCAAAGCCCTGTCTGCTATACTCTGTCACTTGACAGTTACCAAAGGATGAGTCCAACTATTAGCTTTAAACATTCTTTATGGCAGAAAATGTGTTTATGCTTCCAAAGAGCAGCCTCTTCCAAGAAAAAAGAAGTTCCAATCCATATATGAAATATCCCATAATACTTTATAAGTTATTCTTCTTTGTTAAACAAGGTTAAATGAGCCTCACTTGAATGATTCTATTGACATATTTATGATTTGTATTTATGGACTTTGTCTTTCTCTGCAGAGCCCACTAATGATGATAGGACAATTTAATATATATGCACTACCCAGCACTATCCCATCAGCAAAATATATCAAACCCAGCAATCAAAAGATCTCTGATGGTTGTGATCCTTAAATTGTATCCCAAAAGTCTGTGGGCTGCCTATGCAACTCAATCATATTTTTAAGTTTGTAAATGCATTAGAAGAGCAAATGCTGAAAGGTTTACTCAGCCTCCTCATGCCAGATTGATTATATCAGACATCTAAGTCCACTGCTTAAGTTTTAATTCATAACTACTTCAGAAACAGCACAAACACTGGTCAATAACTTACTGAGGTTCCTTCCTTCAAAGTGGAACATCATTCTGTAAAAGGCAAGAACTTTAGATGCTGTCACTGAATTAGTGATTAAGGATTTGCTGAAGACATGCCTGGGGAACCAGTGTTGTCCTTGCAGATTATTGCAATTAAACTACTGCAAGACTCCTTGGAGACACAGAAAATGAGCCAAGCACCTCTTTCTGTGCATGTACCATGAGACCTTCAGAAGCAAATACATGTAAAAAGCTGAAATGCATTTGATTGCAAATCTGAATAAATCATACGATCAACTGAACAGATCCCCTCAGAAAGTTTCTTTCTCCCAGTGAAGCTTTGAACCTTCTCCTTGGCAAGGTAAGGTGCTCAGCTCAGCCCAGACTCAGCCACTCAGCTCAGAGAGGGGATACTGTTTTAAGAGTGAACAGTGAATGTTCAAAGGACAAAATAAGCAGGAAACCAAAGAACTGTTCCAAGGAAGCACCTCTTCCCGTGTCATTTGCTGTTTCATTGCTCTCCTCAGTCCTTTTAGCCCAGGTCTGCACAAAATGAGCCCATAGGCCCAGTGTATCTTGCAGCCACCAGTAAGACTATACTGTATTATGTTATAAATGATATTTCAAGAACACTGAATAATTTATATCAAGTATCACTTGTACTTCCAAATGCTAAGACATCAGAAGGCACTATTCCAGGATTAGAAATAATCACTGCATAAGTTGGAAAGAGCTGTTCCCCTTAGGTAAAATATTAGCTACCAAAAATATAAGTGAGATTTTCGAGTTCCTCCAAATGTTTTCAACTTGCAAAGTCAGAACCAGAAAAGCTCATGCTATGAAGGCAATAGTGAAGCTCATGGTGCAACCATTCCAATATTTAATTGGTCTTCAATGACTACATACATATATATAGATGATGATGATGATAAGTCAGTAATAGGAAAACTTATGGAAAACTTGGGCTAACAAAATTATTCAATAAAAAACACTGCATCTGGGAGACAGAATTCACTGTAGAGGGAAACACTCTCATACAGCAGGAGGGGAAATAGGGTCTATTCTTGGATACTCAGATTTTACACAGCATACACTTAGTATCAAGATTGTAAAATATTTTTCATTCCTTGCACACTGGATCTCCTAGCTCCAATGTTTATGCAGGAAAGATGCTTTGCATACTTCTCTTGGTATGGAACTCCTGAGCAGGCTTTTGATTTAGTTAAAAAATCATTTCCCATTTAAAGCAACAAGATGCTTTAAAGGATGGAATTATTAAATGAAATTTTCTAGCATTTTTTGTTGATATTTCTTTCAGTGGTCTTATTCTAGATGCGTAAACTTTTTTTATCGATACTCTCAATTTTAGGGATCAAGAAAGTACAGTATACCGCCCCCGAAAAAGTCTCTATCTCTACATAAGATCTTTGTTTCCAACACTGCCTTAAACAAACTTTTACACTAGAATGGCTGACTGCATAATTACCATTTAATTATCAGATGAAACAGATCAGACACCTCAGAGGCCCTTTCTTTGATAGCCTTGCTGATTTAATAGCAATGCATCCTCCCCAGCTGCCATGTGACGTGTGAAAGCTGCTGGAGTAGAACTCCACGGTGGTAGCACCTTCAGGTTCTGACACAAACACAGCTTTAATCTATTCATTTATACAGCACAGAGCTTGTTAAAACAGTTTGGTGTTTTGAGTTGGTATAAATTTAACTCATGGTGCAATTTTTAAAATTACAATTTCCCCCAGTAGATTGCTTCAAAGCATAGTGGTACATTTCTAAGATTCCTCCTGAACTCCTGCACTAATAAAATAAATATTTAATTGGAAATCATTTTGCCATTTCTTTCTCTTCTCAAAAATCAATGCACATTTAGGACTGTGATTCAGTGAACTCAATTATATTTATTACTGGAAGTACCCATGAGGACTATTACCATGCTCTGCTCTCTTTCTGATAATTACAGTGTTGTTACACATGGAAACCCAACACATGCCCAAGTCAGGCTGCAGGTCAGATGCCAAGAATACATAAATGTTTGTCAGTAATTCATTAATATACTTCTCAGATACACAACCATTTCTTCATCTTCAGTTCTTAGTGAAATGTGCTTCAACCAACGCTGTGATTCCCAAAGACATTTGTTACTGAAACACTCCTCACAAGCAGTTGTTAACCAACCCAGCCATCAGCACTCATGGGCTTCCTCCTGAAACTCTGAATGCTGACAGAGAATCGACTCAAACATCACAACTTCATGGACTTCAATCCCTGACTTGATAAATTTCAAAAGCTGCCTGTTAACACAGGGCACACCACGACAAACACAATTAAACCTGAAATCCCGAGTTGCTAATCCCCAGCAATGGGCTAGATCTCAAAAACAACAAATTGGATGGAAGGCCAGTGCCCTGACCCATGAGTCCTTAAGCATCAATAAGCATAAATATAATTCTGAAAACATTACAGACAAATTTCCCTTAAAATGAAGAAGATATGGAAAAAAGTTGCAACATTTCTGCAACAACTCCTCTTAAACATTTTAAGAAAACATCATGTAATGCAAAACCATCCACTGGGAGAATGTTCAAAGAGGTGATCTGAGATACTAAGAGTCAAAATTAGGATGGTAAAATCAGTATTCAAATTATTCTTCTTCAGTGTAACCTTCCCAGTGGCATGGAATAGTAAATATGATCAAATTCACAGGCATTCAGTGATAAATAATAAACCAGAAGCATAAAATACCACAACACAAGTACAGATTTGGGACCTGAACATGCACTTTTGAGACATGATCGAAACAACAGCAGAGTTAGAGCCAGGGAAACCACAGAAACAAAGAGGAGATGGTTAAAATGCCCTTGACACCACACAGCAAGGATGTCAATGTCCATTTATTTAAAGCCAGGTAACAGCCTAAGAACAGCACCTGCCCCTCAAGTCAACAATCATTGCATGCATAACCAAGACCACATACTTTCACCTAAGACTGATAAAAATGTTATAAAAAATACAATTTTCAGTGGTCAGAATGGTGTGGAATGTACTGTTTAAGCACTTGAACAAAGCACAACTCGAGATTCAAAACAAGCGAGCACTTAAAAAAAAAAAAAAGAAACAAACACAAATCCAACAGGTATAGGGGGAAAAAACAGGAAGAAAAAGGGAATATGCACTTCCTTAAAATTTTATAACTTCTAAAATAGTATCATATATTACTAAGCATGTAATGTAATTCTAATGGAGTTTTTATTCTAAGGGCTTTTTATTAAAAAAAAAAATTCCTATTTTTCGAAAGATGGAGTTAAAATTAAATAGAAGAAGTATCAGAGTAGACAAGTTACCCACTGATTTGTAACCCAACAACCCACCATGTCCACCAGACCTGACTCTGAGTTTGTATTCATCTTCCTTTAAGAGGCAGTAGCACCTCAACAGCAAACAGGAATTTGGGGCTGCATCTGTGTTCTCCTCTCCACCTGGAGGAGAGGAGCAGGAGCTGCTTGTTTACTCCTGCAGAGGGTCAAGTACAGGCAAACACAATTCCTGTCTTTCTTAGGACCCTCAGTCTCCGTCTCACCCAACAAACATCATTTAGGGTAATGTGCTTTTCCAGAGTACGACTGCTTCTCCCTCTCCAGCCTTTCCTTTTCAATCCTAAACCTCCATTACAAAACACTTCTTTCCCAAGTACTTCTGCAGAACCTAATTTAATTTTTAGGGATGACAAGCCATTCAGTTGCTAGGGACTGAAAACCATTCAAATACATTGCTTTGAAGCCTATTGCATTCAAAGCTGACCTAACTCTTGCTAAAGGCAATTAACCATATGAACTACATCAGCAAGACAGTTCTGTATCATGAAATATCTGAAATATTGCATCACTACCCCACAGTGAGCACAGAAGGGAGGAGGTTGCCTGATATTCTTGATCTGTTTGATAAATCATCTATCTTCGCAATAAAAAATTAAAAAGCTAATAAACTTTTCTATTTGAAAAATGGTTTCATTTGATGGAAAATAATGGAGGTGCATAAAGAATTCATGTCTCCAGGTTCTGCTGCTTTGCTATCCCTTAAAGCTAAATTCTCTCTTTCTATAACCCAAACAAATCAGGGAAGAAAGTAAAGAAATCGTCAATTAATTTTTGAGTCAGAAACTTGATAGTTGCTCGAAGCAGCCATCCCTACCAATTTTATTAATCTCCAAATTCAACATGTGCTCCGTGCAGCGTTATGAATCACCTTGTTATTTTGTAAAGCAGCTCAGATTTAATCACCATTTCACAAAACAGCAAAGTAACAGGATGTTCTGCATCCCTCACCAGAGTCTGTGGAAGTGGGCTTGGCATAGAGGCAAACACTGCCTGTGAGCTTTTCTGTGTGACTCAGGATGGCAGCTGCTGTGAAATGAAACTCTGAGCAGGGCAGCCCTTACCAAAGGTGCTGAATGAAAATTTGAGAAGATTAATAACTCTCAATGGCCAAACTTCCCTCTTTCCATCTGTTAAATAGACAAAAGTTTGCGTGGCGTAAGGAGGAAATCAGGGTTACCCCTGGATTGCTGCAGCTGAAAACAGTGGGACTTGAAGGATTAGGTTTTGCTCTTCCAGTGGAGTTGACCACCACTGGAAATGAGCACAGCAAGACTAACAAATGTTTCATCTACAGAAAACTACATTCATGTCGAGCGTTTCATCATAGCAATTAAAGGCAGAAAACATTCCAGGTCATCTGAGCCAAGGGGAATGTCTTCTAATGGGGAAAACCAAATATTCTCTGCAATCATTAATACTGTTAGCAAATGAAATTGTGAACCTATTGAAGAAAGAGCAAAAATCCTAAAAAACCACCTCTGAGGCCAGGGGGTTTGTCCCTATCTATTGGAATTCTGAACAATCTTGTTTGGGGTTTTTTTAATAGATGAAGCTAAAAGGAGGAAATTCAACAAAACCACATGCAATTGCTTCTAAACCTCCTTCAAGATCCTAAGTACCATCTTCTGTATTTCTCTGCTTTTTATAACTATCTAGCACAGTCATATTCACCTAAAACTGGAGGAATTCTATACCATATTCCACTCTATCAACACTTAGAAAAATATATTCTTTCCTGAAAATCTCAAAGCTCAAGATCATGGACCTTACTAAGGCTTAGGAACACAATGTCAATAATCTCATTGAAAACAAAACAAATTACATCAGTCATTTAAAATTCCAATTTCCATTTAATTTCTAATTCTTCATCCTAAATCAGAATTACTCAAACCAAATGCAGCCCTCAAAAATCTAAGAGCAACACGATGACAGAAAAATTAAATGCCCTACCAGCACCAGAACTGGAAACTGAATTCAGATATTCCTAAAGCCATGCACAAATTCTTCCCAGCTATTGATGTTGTCCTACCTCAAGAGATTTCTATTGATTGCAGTGAAGATAACGAATACCAAGTATCTCCCAAACAGAGCCCCTTTATCAACATCTTCTGCTGACCCAGGGCCTTGATATTCCTTATCTTAATTTCATCAGCATCACAAGACAGACACAGAAGCAAAGGCAAAAATCAATTCTGGTTGAAGTTACAGATGTGAAATCAAGGCAGATACATTCCCGGAGCAAGGGAGCTACACAGAATCATTAATGGGACATATTTTAATAACTTCCCTCCATCTCACCTAATCTAGTGGAATCCCTTATACACAGAAAGTTAGAGCTGAGAAAACAGATTGTAAATGTTTAGGTCTAAAAGGTGTCTTTGCCCCGAGTAGTAACTAATATTTTTTTGCAGTTCTACCTGCCAGCAAATGTGAAGCCCAGGGCACCAGGAAAGGGGAAGAACCATTTCCATTCCTTCCTAATTGGACCCTGGAGATTGACACATACAAACCGAAGATCAAATCTGCTGCTTTTTGGAATGAAACTGCTTTGTAACTGTGAAACTGCCTGTAAGGGACAGGCATTTATAGCAATATCACTTCTTAAACTAACTGCAAAATGCATCACCTGAATGACAGTTCAACAGATTCACTACAAGCAAAAGTCAGCTCCTCATGACCTCTCCTGTTCTTGAATAACCTTATACCTGCATAAGAAATTAAAACAAACAAACACGGCTGAATACCAGAAGCTCCAGAAAACTCAATTCTTTCCCTTCAAAAGTGTATTTTCTCCAAAGATTTCTGCATGTTTCAAGCGCTGACAGTGTAGGACACTCCCTCTGTATAAAACCAGTATTGTATCATTATCTACCATAAGCACCCTCGCATCCTGTGCCAAGCAGAGAGGGAACTGGCTGTAGTGCACAAGAGTGCAAGCCTGGTTTTATAACCCTTGTCCCTCAGGAGCCCCAGCTCTCCTGAGAGCTTTTTCTTGGTCTGGAACCGAGAAAATTCTTTTGGAAGCACTACGTCCTCTCAAAGTAATTTCCTTTTACGTTACGTATTTCTTAGCAAGACCCATAGTTTGTGCCCTTGCTTTAAGCCACAGAACCTGCACACTTACATTTATACATTTGTATGAGATTTCCAAACCAATTTGGTAGTCCTGCAGCTTCTTTGCAACGCAGTTGTGCGATCTGTTTTCCCACGTGTCTCCTATGTAGGGCAGGACGACAGAACATCACCTCCCTGTTTGTGAGGCAGTTTGCTGCCAGGTTTGATGGGTTTTACCCTGGATGATCCCCCTAAGAGTCTGTTTCCACTCGTGTTTAGCACTGACATCACCGGATTCCATCCCTTCCTTCCAACTGGGAGCATGTCTGCTTTCGTCAATTATATGAAAGTCATGGAGTCCTCAGGCCCAACTACATTTTTAAGACTGCCACTGAAAGAAAGGCTGATTGTGCTCAGCTCTACACAACAGCACAGTAAAACCAAGAATGCACAAAGGCAAAGCAAGCATCAAAACAACTTCCACTTACCTCTAAAAGTACCCAAGTCATCTGCCCATATGATGATTAAAAAACCATTTGGCTTTTCCTCATTTTAGGAACACTGAGCTTGGCCAGTGCACACGAGAACAGCAAAGACACTGGGACTGAAAGCAGCTCTCTGCACAAAGTCTGTTCCAAAGATTTGACAACAGGACTTTGTGACACTGGGGACACTGAAACCTGCCCAGGATTAACCTGTAGACCCAACAGATGCACTGTTAGGACATCATTGCCTGTTTCTCAGAACTTCTCTGTATGAATTCCCTACTTCCCATCCACATCCTCAAATGCCATACAAGGCTGCAGTAGCTGTTAAGAGAAGGCAAGACAACAATCCTTTAGTAGTTCTTCCTCAAATTATCTACCTGAAGTTCCTCTCCATGCCAGGCACTGGAATAATAACAGGCTCAGAAAAGAACGCAGCATCACAGAAACATGCCCTTTAAACAAGGGATGTGCATTTGGTCATGAAAAATTGATTTCATCAGTAATAAGCACCATCTACCCTAATTTTTAACCAAACTTAACCCAGCATTTGGGGTGCTTTTTATGTTGTCTAAGTCATACCACATTTAGCAAACCTTTTCTCCTCTACCACAGAAGTTGGCTTATTATTTTGACTCGGGTTTTTTTTGCAAAAGCAAAATTTAGCAAGGTTTTTTACTGCTCAGCTGAAACCTGCATTGCAGCAGGAAGCCTATGCAGAAAATGTGCAGAGTGCCCGGGCAGGGTAACAAATCACCAGCCCACTAAACTCCAGTGTGCCTCACGGTCACTGCAGAACAGCATTCATCTCACAGTGAACCCTAAACACACCGGGGGGAGAGATAAAGGGAAACTTCATATGCAGAAAGCTGTTTATTATGGTTATAAGACAGCACAGAAAGACTGACTTCTCCATTCTATAACAGGGGAATACAAACTTCCAGCCACCTAAGAAAACCATCAGGGACACCATCCTGCTTGACAGTGTTCATGTTAGCACATTTCCTTAGCCTTCATAAATGGATTTTTGCTTATTTTCTCAGCTACAAGGGGTAGAGAGACACCCTCCAACACCACAGCAATCTCCAGGGACATACATGCTCTAACCTGATCCATCAGACACCCATTTCACCTCCCTGTGTCATGCCCTGAAAAATATTCACAGCTCAGTTACAAACTACCAGCAGATTCTTACAGAGTAGTAAATGCAGTGACCAATCTGTCTATATATTCTGTGAATAAAGTAACTCACCTAGTTTTAGACTGCCACACCTGAGCCTGCCAAACCTCAAATGTCTGTTCAACTCTTGGCAAAATTAAAAAAAAATATATACATACATACATATATATACACACACACACACATATATATATATCTCAAAGCAAAGAAAAAAGAGAAAAACATTTGGTAAGCTCAGGGAATCCAACTGTACTTTTTATACAGCTCTCAAACCCTGCTTTGAACTCTGGACTGCTGAGCTTTGTTACAAAAACCTCCGGCTCAGTTTTTCCCAAAAAGAGAAAAAGTCCATGCAACAAACCTAGCATAGCCCTGCAAAAAATAACATCAGACATGAAAAGTTAAACTGAACATAAGGTCAAACAGATACATGGCAAAATAGGTTCTTCCTTGAGATTCAAGGCCTCACGAATGCATTCCAGACCACTGTCAGTAGTTCAAGCCATCTTACTTGCTGCTCAACAATACTTTCAAAATTTTTAAACTGCCATCCTCTGTAAAGATTTCCTCCTTGATCTCAAGAACTTCATGCACTTAGAACTCAAGGCAGGTTATTTCCTAGCATTTTCCTGTCCTCTTTATTTCTCAGTGGTACCAATTTGATAGCAGTTTCAAGTTGTAAAAATCCTTTCCAACCTCTACCTGACCAATGAAAATGGTTACTCAAAGAAAGAGAACAAAGATAAGCTTGCCAGCACTGAAAAAACAGTTTTAATAACATTTACCTTTCTCTACCACCTACAAGGGAGAAGAAAAAAAGAGAAAGCAGAAAAAAGAAGATTCAAGCCCCTAAGTCTTTCAGGGACCTTGAGAGGCCCTGCACAAAGTGAAGCTGTTCCACCAACAGCCACCACCCTATGTAACTGCCCAACCCTCTCCTCTTGCTCTAAATTGTCTCCAAATTGTTCCAGCTCATCAGTAACTGGGTTAACTGCACCACCAAAATACATCAGGAGTAGCACCACATTCCTCAAAACCCACCACCCCAAAACACATCACTCAACCTTAAAGTTATCCCTGAACAGGCAACAAGAAGTCAAAGACATCTAAACTGATTCAGTACATTAGAAATTCTGTGACTGTGGGAATTATCCCCCAAATTAGTAGGGGCAGCCAGCAATGCCCTCCTACAACTGCACATACAAAATTCAGAGCACGTTGTCACTCTGAAAGACTTGGGTTGCATATAAACGTGTCGGCTACTACACAGCAAAACACTCCAGTTTTTGGCAGCAGCATCAGTTACCTTTTCATTTATCAAAGCCTGATGTGTGCAGATGGAGATCAAGCTTATGGCAGTAAAATCATTTTCCCAAAGCCACAAAGAAAGCTTGGGCTATGCCCAGGATTAGAACGGTCCCTGGAGCAAATTCTTGGCCCAGGCTCTGTGAACCTAGCAGGATCTGAGTTGCTGTTAATTCACCTTTTTTCCCCAGCATTTAAAAATGTCTGTATGAGTCAAGACAGACTGCCTTAAGCAAATACTTCCTCACAAAAGTGAGAAACAACTTACTACCAAAACACTAAGGAAATGCTAAACAGAGTCTGGGAACACCTCATCTAGTACGAGTTCATCCTGCCATTTGCCATAAGCTTCAGGGACTGATGCTTATTTGTTTCAAATTGAAATAAACCCATGGAAGCCAACAAATCTATAGCCTCCAGCTGAAGATCTGTCCCTACAAATTACCTTAAGTGTATTCAGGTGATTTCAAGTCTAAAGATTCCATAAGCCATTAAACAACATTGCAACATTGTCCCTTAAATCACAGCCTTGTTTCCATCCACCAGATGTTTCTCAGCAGGCAAATGTACACACAATAACCCGCTGAGTGTCTCTTGGTGGGAGAGTAACAGGAAATTTCCCTTTGAGTAGGGTTTGCTCAAGTGGCAGGACCCAAAATACAAATATTGAATCCTTTTCCTGCCCACTTCTCAGCGTCAGATAGTTGTGGGTTTGGTTTTTTGACACATTCACAGGCAGTAACTACGGGTTTCCCACAGTCAAAACTCATGTGGTAAAGGGCACATAACTATGATTTCTACCTCTTTAACTAAAAATCTTAATAATTTGATTTGCAGACTAATTTTTTCATGGCTAGAGACGATTGTTAAACAATCTCTCCTTTTCTTGTTGCAGGCAATTACACACAGAAGTATCAAGTCATGCCAAATGAAAAGGAGACACAGTTTACTATTAGTTTTTAATGTGCCACAAAAACGAGCAGATGAATTGGCTCTTTTGGGTACTATTAGTTCCACATAGTTAGGCATTACAGCCTGATATATGTTAGCCTCAGCAGCAAGTCAGACAATAGTGATGTCTATCAATTTGGGAGGTACACAATAATCCTCTGGGCATACACACAGCCCTGCTTCACACAACAAGCTGAGACTGACGCCTCACATCTGTCTTCCTTGCTCCTGGCAGCACGCTCCAGCACACATGCAAATTGATCCCCATAAACCAGTGCTGTACAGGCTGTCTCGTGCTGTTGAGCAGTTTCCTCACAGCCCCTGAGCCCTGTATTTAGGAAGTGATCTGCCACCACTGCAATCAGCATCAGTTTTGTCTCTGGCTTCCATGGGGTTGGTAAGGTCTGATGCTGGGTGCTTGGCTCTGCCCTGGGCTTTCCATGGACCTGTTAGCAACACTTAATTCACACTAAATGGGAATTTAAAATCAACATTTCAAGTATACCTTTACCTATCATTCCCCACCAGAATGGGAATGCATGGATTTACTTTTTTTTCCCCAACTATGCATCCTTGCTGACACTGCAGGCTGCATTTCCATCCTATTAAAGCTCCCACTGAACAATAATAAATCTTTCTTCCAAAATTTTTCTTTTCAGAGCCTGGGGAAGTACTGTCATTCTTTGGCCATTAAAATGTTTCACTAAAGAATGTGATCTGTGGATGACGCACTCAAAAGTGTATTTTCTTCACTTCGATATATTGAAAAGATACATTGTACTTAACAGTTCCTCGAAGCAAAATCTTTAATAGCAGAAGATAAACAGTCCTCATATCTGATGAGAAAACTCCATTTAGAATTCACCCAAAGATCCTGTTCTGCAGTAGATGTTACTCATTCTCAGCATCACACCTGGCACAAAAAAATGGCTCAGAGATCTCTCCAGAAAGGAGAGCTTGTGGTGCAAGTGCCAAAAGCCACTTTTCCTGCAACAGTTCCTGGAAGGCAGATGCCTCTTGTCTACCTATTTTTATGGTATCTGTCAGACTATCCCACTTCCTCTGCAGTTCTTCTGTCTAGCAAAATACCAGCTGGTTATTCCTGGTCATTCTTATTTGAATAAGCACTGACTAATCTGCTTCTTTGAACTCTGAAGATAAGCTTCTCTGTCCCTTTTTCTGCAATATCCACAGGAAAAAAATAACAGTAATGGAAGTCATACATGAAAGTCAGAAGAGATACACAGAAGCTTTTACAGTTTTTCTGAAGCTTTGCAAATGAAGGTCAGTGTCCATTAAAAGTTATCTTGTCTTTCCCAATCTCCAGACTTTCTGTTTCAGTCTTTACCAAAGACTGTGATAATTTTCATTTGAAACAAACTAATTCCACCGTGTTACAGCACCCGTTCAGTACAATGTATCAAAGTTCTCCAATCTTTAGATTTACCCAACTGGATTTTTCACACAGTATTAAGACGGCTCCTCTCACAAAGTGTCACAGAATGGGACCAATAGGAGCACCCAGGACATGAGGTTTATGCTCTTGCTGACGGTATTTTCAGAAACCAAAGTGTCCTTCAGCTCAGACCAGGTTATTGACCTCGGCAGGGGTGGTGCCACCCATTCACACAACCTGGTTTTTTGTTTTATTTATCATTCTCTGCTATTTTCTCTGCTACCACTCTGTATCCTCCCCCCATCTCCCAGATGCTCCCATTTTTCATGGAGCACCACCATGGTTTCACATCCAGCTTCAAGGTATGGAGCTGCTGGGAGCTCAAGTTCAGGGTAAAGAACACATGTTATTTATGAAATTATTTTACTAATACAGTACAGTGCAGTTTCAATAAAACGAGCCATTTACAAATAATATTCTGTACTGAGAAAGTATTAAAATCTAACAAATTTCTACTTTCAATGGAAGGAACTCAAACGCTGGTACTGAAAAATCACAGAAAAGAAGTGCCAAAAAGGAAACACCAAGCACCATCAACCTCCCCAGTAAAGCAGAAGTTATAGATGTTATCAAAAAAATTAAGTGAGGTACAAGTTTACATTCTGTTGCATATTAAGTTAAAACACATGAATATTATAAAATTTTTGGCAGAAGAAAACCTAAGAAGAAAGCTGTTCACTGACTATCATTACTTTCACTGCTGCCCGTGAAGTTTGAATCCAGTACTCCTTTAAAAACTCACAAAATTCAAACAACAAAGTGAAACTACACAATGAATATTAAACATACCTCTCCTGTCAGTAATATTGATTTTCAACTCCAGATGCAAAGAATTACAAGTCCACCTTTGCCAGTAAGCAAAGAAGTGCATTTTTAAATTGGGAGAGCAGAGAAAATATGAAATGATCTATGAAATCCAAATTCTATTGGTATATTAGGTATTCATAAAGAAATCTGTTAATACATTCAAGCCTTTGCACAAGCCTGCAACAGCTGAGGCACTACTTTGTGGGACTGATACTACAGCAATTGAATGAAAATACATTTGACTTTCCAGACTGCAGGGATGCTCCTTCAAAGGGCAGATGTAGCCCCACTTACATGATGCAGCAAATACAGCAAGAGCAACAACTGAGGCTTGTGCTAGAGGACCATTTATTTTCAGTTTTATATAGAAAATTCCAGCAGATTTTCTTATGGATAATGGTTAACACAAATCACATACAATAAACTTAATATTACTTTTTTTTCCCCCTAACTGCTTCCATCTGCTGTTAGTCAAGATGCACATTTTTCACCCACTACAAGGGCACATCACCCAGTTAGCACCAAGTGGTCTGTCTAAAACCCTCCCCATTCAGGGCTGAATTCTTTTTAAGAAAAATTAACCCTCTACCTACACCTGTCCATATTGGCACAGTAGAATTCCCTCAGGGATAGGAGATGGACCCATGACATCCATGCAATTACTTAACAATAGTTACACGTAGTTATTTACACTTATTAGTATATTGCACCTTGCTACACAACTGTTTTCTCATCGTTGGAATCTCTGAACCATCAAACACAGAGTTGCCTTTGGCAGAATCCAAGCAAAGGATCTGATGGAAAAACTGAAGACCAAATTTCAAGTGTCTAAAACCTCCTGCTATAATTTAAATATAACATGTATCACCCATGTTACATAACATAGATGTCAATTAATTTGAAAGACATCGCCATTCTTACTGGTCTAAACGTGGCACCGACTCATTTCAATCTTTACCACACAAAATAAACCCCAACAAAACCTTGGAAAGGAAAAATAAAACAACAAAGGAAAGAGTTGTGATTGTGATTATTACACTAAGCAGCCTAGACAATGTACTTGCACGTTTTTCACTCTTCATGAAGTGGTGTCATAGTGCTGGTTTTCCCTCATCATCAGCATCACCTTGTTTTAATTTCAGAATTCTTTGGGATGATCTTGTCTCATGAGAAAAGAATAACTACTTGACAGAAGCAATTATTAAATTGCAATTTTCTAATGCAAAAATACAACATATTAGTGTGTTTTGAAGGTTAGCATCCAAACACGAATTCAGCTGTTTGAACAAACTTCCACCACAGCAACAATTTTTTAATTGTTTGCTGCTCAAATAGATTATATCATTATCTAGCCTGTTCTAGATTTCACAGACTTCTACCATCATTTTCCCTGCCAGCTAAGGAAAAGATTTCATGAAGTGTGAAGCACTGCAGATTTTAGACCCACACTTCTGCTCAACAGCTATCAGTCTTGAACCTGACATCCATATGTTATTTTCTCTTCCCAAGAAAGTCACTTAGAGCTTTGTATGCCTGGAAAAAAAGAAAAAAATAGGCAGGCCCTTACTGGCCTCTCATTTCATTTTCAGTGAATGAAAATTGCATTTTGTCTTTGTTAAGTACAGACTGACCTATACAAAAGGCTGTCTTCTGCCAGTGCTGCACAGGCAATGGATTTTTTGTCCTTTAGATTTTATGTGTAACGTGGTTAGGACCAAACTCTATTTTCACCTGTAGTGGTGCAGCTGTAACGAGGATGTCAGGGAAGCACCAGAGTCACCAATATCAGACCTCCACCTGGGGAATTCGAGTTCCATATTTCATTAACGCTGCTGTGAGACTACAGCCCTGGAGCATCTGTCTTTTTGTAACTGATGTAATTAAACACCCTGAGAAACATGCAAAATGAGGGATCTGCATACTATCATGGAGGAGCTTTGTTCTGTGTTTAGTTTTTACTTGGTTTTAAGAGTTTGCATGGAATTGTGATTTGAAATGTAACTTTTTGAATAAACATAGTGTGCTCCACTCAAGAAAAAAAAATTCTTAAAAAAACCTCTTCCCAGGTTTTTAGGAGTAAGAGATGCAATTTTGTATAATTCCTGGAAGAGAAAACAGAAAGACCAAGACTTTTCACATTTTCTGTGATCCTGGAGAGTTCTGTTTAGGTTCCCAGATGAGACACTCTAACCCCAGCCTGAGTGCAGAATGCCCATCATTTGTCTAAATTTGGTGACCTTTAAAGAATTAAATATCCAAACTAAAGAGCCTCAGAACCATTAACCTTCCCCTACATTTTTTTTTTTAGTAGTGTTATTATGATTCACAGCTGTGCCCAGGGTATACTTAAGTATTGTACAAACATCATGGAAAGCCTGCATGTATTTCATTTTTCAAGAGTGAATAGGAATGGGCCACACAGAAAATTATATATTCATCAATATATTAATACAATTACTGCCCATCTCAGTTGTCTGAGATTACATCAGTACATCCACATGTCAGCAACCCAAGGACAACAACTTCAATGTTTGTCCCATGTAACTTCATTTGCACACACCAGAGAAGAGGAAAACGAGTAGTCATGTGCTATAGCCAACCCATATGAGACTTTATGACTCAGTGTAGTCATTCCAATGAAAAAAGTGGGCCTGGATGCATGATTTCTAAGTTTGTTGGCATTTATAACTGTTAGAATCTGAATTAGCATAAGGCATTAATCTGAAATTTGTAAGCATTTACACCACACATTTCAAACAAAATGCCTCTCAGTATGTGGAAGCTCACTATGATAAATCATTTTCCAGCAATTCATTCCAAAACACAAATATTTTTTTATATTAAATCAGAATGTCAGTGTCTGCATTTACACTTAATATCTTATCTGTGGGCCAATAGCTAATCCTGTAAAATACTCCCACTCACAGAATCCTACCTGCTGAGTTTCCACCTGAGATTTGATCCAGATAAATGGGATTCGCCTCCTCTAAATACCAGCACCTCTCCCTACACCAGACTAAACACTCACCAGGATGTGACTTTTGCTGCACTCAGTTATTTCTGTGGTGAGCTGAAGGGGGATGTCCAGAGAAGCCTGGGGACGGGTGTGACCTGCCCAGGGCTGGTGCAGACCTGCCCTGGCCACGCTGGGACAGGCTGGCTGCAGCCCTTCACAAAGCTCACATTTACAAACCCACACATTCTAAATATCCCCTCAGTCTCCGACTACAAAGAAAGCCTTCAGTGCAGAATCTGGTCTATACATTGTTCTGGTGTATTGATAGGACTCCCCCATTCACTGGGAAACAATTTTGGCTAATCAGATCAGGAAGATGAATGAACATTGCTTTCCATGAATCACAAGTCTACACTGGACAAAATATACCAGACAGAACGAGCTTGTTTTCTGCTTTGACAATATTAGCAGAGATTAGCTGCCTGAGCAGAAACTGAACTGCAACAGCAGAAGCTGCATTTGTATATTTTTCAAAATTATGCCTTAGTAACATAAATGTCAAGAAACTAAGAATAATGGGTTTCAAAACACTGGAGTTCTATTCCACCTGTTCTCTGTTATGGTTCTTAAACTAGGCTCAGTATGAGCACACAATACTGCAGCCACAGAAAAAAATAATAGCTGTTATTATGAAATTACTGCAGCCTACACTACACAGATATACCCTACTAAAAAAAAAAAGTTTTTATTCTGTTATCATTCTTTTCTCTGTTATCATTCTTTTCTTGTATTACTGTAATCCAGAAATAATTATATTAGAATTATTATTCTGGCACTTACTTGGGGTGCTAAGGAATAATTTAATGTTCATTTCAATAACTTTTATCATGCTCAGACTCTGTTTATTGCCATATATTTATAACAAAGTAAATCCACTCTTGATGAGAATTCTGCAAGTATGCATATTTCAGGCAGCACTGAAATGAAGAGCAAAATGAATTTATTCACCAGGCATTGATTACCATTTGATCATGAAAGCATTGCACAAAACAACAGCGCCAGAATATTTTGAGAGCACCAAATTTTCAGCCACTGAAGATGATACATGGGTTCCCACTGACCTCAAGGATCTCACACATTTAAGTCTAGAGATATTTTACTGAAGCCTTGAGCAATTTCATGCTGGAGAGCAACATCTGCAACAGCTCTCAGAACCACGAGACCACGGTGGTGACCAGAGAGTGCAGGAGCTGCATCAAGACAGCAGCTGGAACTTCTAAATGCTCTTTTACAGCATTTCTGCAGTACAATTAAGTTTATTAAGTCCTCGACAGTGAGAGATCTGTCCTTTCAGGTACGTGGAAAAGCTGATTTCATGGTCTAAGTTCTACTTGTCAATATTAGTGAATGAAAGGTGACAACTTCATTTTCCCTTAAGCAGTCTTTCTGCTCTATACCCAGCTGAGCCTAGTTCAGCTTCCTCTGACAGGGTGGTCAGGCACTGGAAAAGGCTGCACAGGGAAGTGGTGGAATCGTCTCTGGAAGTGTTAAAAAAACCTGTGAATGTGGCTCTTAGGGACACTGTTTAGTCATGAACCTGGCAGTGCTGGGTTAACAATTGGACTCGATCTTAGAGGTCTTTTCCAACCTTAAAATTCTACGATTCTATGACCTCAAACCCCATTTGCCATAAACATTACCACCTAATAAGGAAACTACTTTATGAATTCAGATCAACATGAGATTTTTCAGTCTCCTTCAAAATTACCAAGTGAAAGATCAGAGTTCAACTAGGGCAGCATCATAATCCCACCAAAAGAAAAAAACTTCATGCCAGTCAAGATAAACCATTCAAGATAAACTTACTCTAACGCTGGAAAAATATATTGTTGGAGGAAACCAGACCAGCCTTGAAAGGAAATATGGGGAGTGGACCATAAAAAAGGAAAGGAAGTCTACTTATAAACACCTGGTTGGAAAAGGAGGCTCCTGGACCTCTTCCCTACTCTCCACATGGACGTCACTCCCCTTAGCATGTTTCCTACAGTCATCAAAAAACTGTAGGAAAACTCTGTTCCCTGGGCTAGTATCTTGACTATATCATGTGGGATACACTTGCCAGAAAGCATTTTGAAGCCTATAAGGGGATAAAATAGGAACTTAAATGAGGAATTTACAGGGGAGTCAGGAAGAGCAGTGAGAATAGTTGGTGTAGCCTGACAATTACCACAACAGGTCCCCGTTTTTGACTGAAATGGAACATCAGGGCTGTATTTCTAACACTTCACCATTACAGACAGGAGGTACAATGGAAAGAGGAGGCTTTAAATAGCAGTTGTTTGCAAAGAGCTGTCAGTGTCAGATACCCCAAAGTGACAAGCAGACTTTTATACCAAACAGGCAGCAAACTCTGGTCAGCTGGCATCTCTCCCAACCCATGGATTAGCTAGAGGAACCCGCTAAAAGGACAGCACTGAGGAAGAGAGCAGCCAGTGCGAGACAAGAAAATGAGCAGAACTTCTGAAATGCATGGGGACAGCAAAGTGCTCCCAGAAGTCACTCTGTTTTCCTCAAAGATTGAAATTTTTCAATAGTGAACACTTGAAAAGCCCTGGCAATGCCTTTGTGGCATGTAAGTTAACTGCCAACTACCTATTAAGAGATTCCATTCAGATTTAATATGTATCTGTATGCTGATTCCTCTTTTATTCTCCATAAATTTAGTCTCAGCAAACCATGGGGAAAGATACATGCCAAAACCATATAATTAGTCTGCTACTGACTTCAGTAGTTCAGTGCCTCCAGCTGAATATGCAGCCACAGTATATCCAGACAGGGACTACATTCTTTGCTGTTGTTTGTTTCTCTAAACACTACCAGAGTAGTAGCCAAAAATAAGGAAAGAAAGAAAAGAATTCAGCCCAAATAATCTTAAAAAAAAAAAAATTTAAGGATCCTTTTAAAAGACACAGTTTTAGTTATCTACATTACACTTAATGTTGCAACCCTGACAAATGAAAATGAAAAATAAAATTAAGCCATGTCACAATATTCCTTAAAAGTATAGCGTTAATAGGTAACAAGGTTACTCTGTAACATAGTATTTATCTTTATGTTGCTTCAGTAGCAAAGACAGACCACTGTATTTCCATGAAGCAGAACAAAATGGAAACGTGTTTCACTCTCTTTTTAACATTCAAATTCTTTACAGTGTCTGATACTCCTTTTAAGTGTTCCTCCTCTTTTTTTTCTTATTTCTGAACCAAGTTATTGTACCTGTGTTTCCATATAAATTGCTCTGAGTAATATATGTTGAGTTTTCAGAGACCATTTGGTCAGATTTTAATCACCTCTCCTGGGAGCTGACACCAACTTCCAGCAGCAGGTCATACAATATAGATTAGAATAACAAAAGACATGCTGCTGTGATTCCAAAAAAAAAAAAAAAAAAAAGGGAAAAATAATACAAGTCAGTCTTTATCAAGCTTAAGAATGATGTTTTGAGACTTCTTTGATGTCTCCTAGACGGAGCCTTCCTTTTGTTTGTATTAAAGCATAAATTCAGTCACTTCTGATTTTTCCTTCTCTAAAAGAGAGAGTATGCCACTGCAAAGATTTTGTTCCCTATTCCATGTTTCTTCTTGTCTTTAATGTGTTACTTAATTGCCCAAGATAGAAAGCTTGTGTTTTTCAAATTCGCATTGAACTAAAATTTGTATTTACACAATGTTGCAATTTTTTCTCTTTTGAAATAAAAGAGATAGATGTCATTTTTTCCCACATAAAAGTGTTTTGGGTTTAGTTTGGATTATTTTTTCCCACTCAAATTCTTTGTTTGAAGGTAAACTAGAAAACTGTCATGAAACTTATAGGAAAACATTGGTCTAAAAAGAAAATGGAATTTCTCTTCCAGATTAGCATTGTCTTAGGTTATCTGCCAGTATAACACAGACAAATTATATATTTCTCCCTTACAATTCACTCTTCTTTATTATAGCATTCCCACTACAAAACCCAAGCAGATTAATTGTCATATTTGACCTCTTTGGTAAAAGGCAACCCACTGCATAATGATTTTTACACTGTTCTCCAAAATGAACTGTTCCACATGCATAAATGCTAGCAGGAATCAACATCTCCCGTTTCTTTCTCCGACCTTCAACAACCCCATACTCTGCAGGAAAAAAACCAACAGTTTTACTAATTTATAAGCACCATGCAGACACAGGCAGTCTAGAGAGAAACCTCTTTAGCAGTTGCAAAGGAAAAAAAACACGAGAAAGCTTCCACAAATAAAGAAATTCTGAGAGACCAAAAGAAAAACAAAAAGGAAGAGGTGTGAAGATTTAAAATATTCCCAATACTCACTGAAAGCAGCCACTGCAAGAGCCAGTGTGACAATAATGGAGACCCAGGAAACCCACAATGCCTTCTTTCTGTAGCTTTGAGCTTCATGAGGTTTTAGCCTTGTACTGCTTTCTAGTAAACCTGATAAGCAATAAGCAAAGAAGGTATGAACAACGCATTGCCCCTTTTAAACACACATTTGTGTGCTAGCTCAGCCCTAGAACACACATTTACATTCGATATTACACACAGAAGCAGTACAGAATCAAATCCTGCTCACATTATTGAGGGGAAGTGAAGGAGGCCACCAGACCAAACATGTAAGTAAGCAAGAAAAGCACACACAAGCTGTTTTGACTCCACACAGAAAGACCCACACATCAATCCCTTAAAAAGAGCATTGCATTCCAGTTACGGAAATTCACAGATCGTTATGATTTCCACCTGTGCCTCTACACAAGAAATGGCTCAGTCCTATACTCCTGATCAAAACTTGTTTCAGAATTTGAGGATCCTGGGGCTAATTAACATAGGAGAGAAACTCCTGCTCACCCGTCCCTGTGGAATAACCCCCCAAGGCACAGGGATACAGTGCACATATTGATCATCAAAGCACAAGTGGACATGCCTCAGACTCACAGCCACAGCAGCTGAAAAAGCCTCTTGAAGCCCCTTGTCCTTCATTTGAGGTAAGAACACATTAGAACTAACTGGAGAACCAATGCTGTCCTTGCTGCACAAGGCTGTTGAACACAAGGCAATGCTATTGCTGCTTCTCTTTGGATGCTGTCAGTCTTTTGTCCACTTATCGTAAATCACAGAGAATGCAGGTTAAACATAAATCAACAACATTCTTTGGTTTTTATTCTCTCAGTCTGAGTCTTAAGCCACTTCCAAAACACATTCGGAATTTTACATCTTTCCGTTTCATATATCCCATTCTGATTATTTTATTTTTAATACATTCATCTGATTTTAAACATATATTCTTTTTCACCATCAAGTTTCAGCTCAAATCTGCTTAACTGGAGAGAAAGCCTGATGGCTTTAAATTTCTTAATGAGTTACTCCAGAAGATGTGGGTGGTTCCTCTCAGATGATGAGCACTTTTCAGAGAGATTTGCCTGCACTGAATGCATTGAATTGAGACACTGGTTTAACAGCACGATTTTGAGTAGCTGGTTTAAAGTCTTAGACAAAGGGTGGAGAACAGGGGCTCTGTCAGACTCAGCATCAGATTAAAACATAAGAGTTGAAGCTGTGTTACTATCCTCACCTTCCCCAGTTTTCTCTCCGATGGCTATTGCCATTTTCAAGGCAGGGACATCTGATCTGGATTCATGTTCTCCTGAATCCACACCGCGTTTAACCAAGTTTATTAACCTTAACAAATATTAGTTTCAACTGACTGTAATATACTGGCTGAAAACTGCAATAGTTTTGAAATCAATTCAGAACTGAATCAGACATCTCTGCCTCGGGGGCAGCAATGTGTCAACAGAGGGGCAGGCAGCCAGGGGTGGTCAAATTTGAGCCATCAGATTTTATTCTGCTACTTGGAGTCTGTTAAAATTACTGGCTGCAATCCTAGCATAATTGGTGGGATACATGCTGTCTTGGAAAAATTCTTTATGCTTTTTACACCTCAGTTACAATAAAGCACAGAGAGTTTCTTTATGGGAGTTCAGAGAGCCACTCTGAGAATTTCATGCTTGTACTGTATTTTTAGAAAATTTAAAATATTATAACACTTTGTGCTACACACTCACCCCTTTATGAATGGAAAAGAATCCACAAACTTGCATGGACCAGGCCCCATATTGAAATTATGTCTATTTCTTATTACCTGCATTCTTTGTCTGTCTAATACATGAAAACTGATAGATGACAATTCCAAAAGGTTTGAGTCTTTTACTGATACTGTTGCTCAGATATTTCTCACATGCCTGCTTTCATTTGTGTGAAGAATTTTTTTTTTTCTTTCCTCACAAATGTTTGGCCTATCTTCTGCTACTATATATAACGATGTACAGTTTAATTGCTGTCTGGAATGAGGAAATTCAACAACACATCTTGAAACATAGGAGGGATTTCTACTAATAAAACCAAAGAAAAAACACATCTTCTCACATTTTGTGTATTCACCCCTCCTGTCCCCTCCCCAAACCAAAGGATTTTAAATTATGGTCCAAATCTTTTTGGAACGTAAAGCAAACACTTGCTCAGGCAATTCTGGCTCTCAGTATTTCAAACCTCAAATAAACAGAGATCAGAACGACAGATATCCTCACCTGTTTCTTTCTTTTAAGACATTTCTAATCCATGGCTACAGCTCACTATTACCTGGGAAGTCCAACATACATAGTTGATACTTACAGATCAAACAACATCCTAATTAAACTGAGGGATGAATAATAAGCCCCAGAGCTAGTGCAGCACTCCTGATTACCATTCCCATGTCAAGCACGTGTCCAGTATGACAGAGCCTGCGATCTTTATAAAACTCAACCACTTCTGCTGTGTGTGTGTGTGTGTTTCTGTGTCTCTCAAAATGGCTGGCATATTCTGGCTGTCAGCGATGTGATGCCTTCCTTCTGGGAAATAATTCAAATACATTTTCAGTATTTGAAATTTTCACCCCCAAGAAAGATCATGTAATTCTTATGAGCGTCCTGAGGCCAGCACAGAAAAATACAAACTCATTCACGTGACTACCGAGCCCATAGGATAAAAAATTAATTAGAAGCAACAACAGCTCATTAATTTACACACAAGAACAAAATTCACAAGGTAAACCTCCATATTTTTTCACCGACCATAAGAAGGCAAGTCTTAAGCATCCACATGAAGGACGAAAGTTAATCTTTCAGTATGACCTGCACTGCTACAAAAACAAAAAGCTAGCATCTACAAATGAAATTTCTCCGCCCTGAAATGAACATGCTGAGTAACTGTATTGCCCATAATTTATTTAACACATGGATATCCTTAACGTATACAAAAGATGACGAACTGGTTAAATTAACTGGATTTTTAATTTATCGTTCAGCATCTTCACATGTTAACAGATTTTATTCCCATCAAAAAATCAGATGGAGAAAAAAACCTGCCTAACAGTTGCAGAACACAAGCTTGGCATATTTGTGAAGTGATTCTAGGATATTCTTTACCATATGCTGACTTACCAGAAGTACTTTTCTATTTGGCTAAGGGATCATTTTAAAATGTCAAGTTAGAAATTGTGGAAGAGATAAGGCTAATAAAAAAACTGTTCACCTAAGGATGTTAATTTAAGGGTCCCATCCACAAAATTATCACCGATTTTGGATCCGGCTCTTAAAGAGCAAATATCTTGTTCCAAAATTTAGGGTTAGTATTTATTTTTAGCAAACATGGAAGCATCATCTCTATAACTGGATCTGGTATGATTCATTGGAAAGGATTGTAGGAAAAAGTACAATCTAAAAGGACAGACCTCACATTTTCAACAGGGACAACCTGCAAAAAGCATACCATATTTTCCTCTACAATGACTGTGAATTTTCCTGGTATAGATGGAATCAGTAACTACAGGAAAGGCTAAAAGAAAGGTACTGCAAGGGCCACAGAAAGAGCATGAAGGCAAGGAAGAAAATCAAATCAGCAGCTTTACCTTCACCTCCCTCATAGAAGCAAATATATTAGGTACAACACACACTCTGTGGAATTACCCTTAATGCCAAAAGGGACAGCTTTCACCTTTAGCTCTGTCATACTGGGCACGAATTAAAATTTTCTGTAACCAAACTTCTTTGTTCGAAACATAATCAAAATTCCTCACTCGTGTAAAAAGAGAGCTGAAGGCTCTGATTGCCCTCAGGCAGGCACAATGTCTGTCCTCAGCCACTGGCAGTGACAGCGAGGGTACCCCTTGAATAAGGGCTGCTCCCAGCCCCAGCAGGACTGGAACCTGCCAGGAAGGCGGTGGATGCTCTTCCTCCTCACTCCTCTACTTTGTGTCTACGGTTTGTGAGCAGGCACAGGCTTCGGGAAGCTGGGCAAAGTACAGGAGATAGAGGGGCTTACATGTAGAGGGGTTATGGATGAAGACTGAGAACACAAAAGGGACTCCTGGATGCCACAAGCAAAATGGGAAAGGAAGAAAAGGCGACAGAGAGGCTAAGGGAAGCCAAGAGATGAAAAGATGATTAAAAGATTAAAAGATGGAGACAAATTGTGTGGAAGAAGAGCCTGGAGGCGTTGTGGAGGACAGGGCAGTGGGGAGGGTTAAAATGGCAGCTGCCTTTGTGGGCGGCAGGTGAGTGAGCGCTGAACAGATGTCCGAGATGGATGTGCTCGCACTAAAGCGTAACACGGCTTGGAGGCAGGGAGCTTTCCGTCCCTGGCCAGGTATTTAAGTAAATAACAGAAAACGAGTTGTGTGGAAATGCACACTTCGGGGGGGGAAGGCGTGAGACAAGTGCCCCGACCTCAACACCCAGCCTGGCTGTGGCGGACCTCCCGAAACGCCCCGTTGTGCCCCTGCTGGGGGGCCGCTGCGACCACCCCGCGGGCTTGGGCACCTCAGCGGCCTCCGGAGGAAAGCCCCAGCCGTGCCCGGCCCTGCCGGGAGCCCCGGGAGCCCCACGGCCCCCCGCCCCTCGCCCGGGCGCTGCCTGTGGAGCCATGTGCCGCCGGCAGCCGCTCCGCCGCCAGGCAGGCAAGTTCTCGGGCGAGGTGGGAACAGCCACGAATAGAGTTTATAAAAATACTTCAAAGCTGTCGCGGAGCGCTCGCACGGGAGCTAAAACGGGGCAGAGCTTCGAGGGCGGCGCGGGGGGATGTTAAGCGGCTGCCAGCGGCGGGATGAGGGGTGGGCGAGCGGGGCTGGAGGGGGGAGCTCAGGGGGCAAGAGCCGGTGTGCGGCTGCCGGGGCTGAAGGGGAGGGGGCGGGCAGGGCTGCGGCGGCACGGGGAGGGTACGGGTCCAGGAGAGCGAGCGAGAGGATGCTGCGGACAGGGTGTCGGAGGAGCCGTCTGGGTGGGTATCCGGCGCCTCGGGACGCAGGGGAGGTGGTGGGGCTCGCCACAGCGGAGGGCAGCGTGCAGGAGGGCGGGGGACGGACGGACGGACGGGCGCTCACCTCTGTCCTCCAGCCCCTCGCTGAACTGCCCGCTCTCCCCGATCCGCAGCTGCTCCTGCTGCTGCTCCCGGGGGGCTCCCGGCGGGTTGGCCCCGGGGGGCTGCACGATGGCGGGGTCCGGAGTGGTGTCCAGAGGGGCAGCGGACGGCTCCATTTCTTGCGGGGCGGCGGGAAGCGATCGGCGGCTTCGGCTGGGAAGCGAGGAGCGAGCGGAGCATCCAGCCCGGGTGCGAGCCCGGGGAGAGGAGGAGACTCCGGCTCAGAGCATCAGGGAGACGAGGACGGGCAGCGAACAAACTCCGGGTGCTCCGCACCAGCCGCTGCCCGCGGCCGCCTCATCACTGCCCGCGGCGGAGAGGGGCAGGTGGGAGCGCGGTGCCGCCTCCCGGCGCTGCCCGTCCCCTCCCCGCCCCGCCGAGCTCCGCCGGCGGCGGGAGCGGCTGAGGAAACGGGAACCTCCTCAGCCTCCCCTCGCCATGGCGGGCTCTGCCTCCTCCTCCTTCTCCTGCTCCTCCCGGAGCCGAGCCTCAGGGGGAAGAGCTGTCCAGGGACTGTCCGAAGCCGGAGCGCTCCCGCCGCTCCCCGGGGCTGCGGGTGCCGGCCCTGCGCAGCGAGGCCGCGTCCGCCTCGCCTCCCCTCACGCAGGTAAAGACACAGCTCCCCTTTGCTGGGGATCTGCTCATTCCCCATCTGCTTTGCCCCTTTTCGGGATCGGAGCAGAATCGCCTCGCACAGGCACCTCTCAGACCCCGCAGCACCGACGTTCTGTCACGCTCAGAGTTGCCTTCGAACTGCCCTCGAACATACAGCAACCTCATGCTGAAGCATGGGGTTAGACTTGCTGCCGTTCAGATTGCTCACTTGCCTTTCCCAGGGCTGCAGGAGAACATAGGGGGAAAAAACTAAAATCTCCGGAGCACAGAAATGTTTTTAAAGAATGTAAAATTTTACAGAAAAATCCGTGCCAGGGCTGCTTGCTTCTTCTGTGCTGGTTTCTAATGACTAGATGGAGAGGTGAAAACAAACAAAGCATTCTTTGTGCAAGCAGTCTCCCAGTTGCATGCTTGCTAGCATGCAGATCTATTTTGAAGCTGCATCAGGTTTTTGACTTGAAAAATTTGTCTAGGAAAATATCAAAAGACAGTTAAAGATTGCAGCCTTGTTCCTTTGGTGATACATAAGGATACAATCCCTATTTAACTTGTATGAAAACCAGGTTGCCTTTCTCCTTTGAGAAATTAGTGAATTTGGGGAGTATAGAAAGGCCAGCAGGAAATTAGTATTTATGCCAACATAGGGACATGATTTTATGAACTTTCAGAATCTTGTCAATGTCAGCCTTACAAAAAGTTTTGTAGCAGTTTAGTAATACCTGTCTAAAAAGGGTCAGTGCAACACTATTACCTAAATGTCTTAATTTTAAATAATGCCTCTTAAAATGGTATACAAATCTTCAAAATCTTTTCATCCAAATTTTAAATCACTCATTATTTGAAAAAACATAAGTAAAAAATATAAGTAAATGTTAAATGACATAAAATACTGGTTTAGAAACTGATTGGCATTTTGGCAATCTTTTGGCATGGAGATGGCTGTTGTAATGTGAGGGATTGGTGTTTTTACCTAATCTTATGATTTCTTTGTGTGTAGCATACCATACCTACTGTATGAAATATTTTTGAAGTCTTCATGCCTCTCACTTAAATTTCACCCCTAGCTATCCTACCCTGCTTTGTGATCCCAGAGCTCCTGCTCTTGCAGTTGGGTCGGCATTAATATGAATACACCCAATGCCAAAATTACTTGCTTTTTCCTTATGAAATGGATAGTAAATTACAATGTGCCTGTTTGGTGTTAGTGTCAAAAGAGTTTTGTTCTCTTGTGCATAAGTTAACACAAGTGAGTTCTTTTGAGGGAACTTATTTTGAGGTTCAGGCTGAGTTGGGAGGGGTTGAAAACTAGTAACTAGCATTTTAATTTTTTTTTTCTCTAAGGGCTCTTTATTAAGCTCTGGTTACCTAGAACCTGCAATATGCTAGAGCAGATGGATGTATGCATGTGAGAGGTGAATGAAAAGTAGAAAAGGCTCACCTTTTGTTGCTTACCATAAAAATAGATAGGGATGTGTCTCTCTCTCACTTAAAATGTGTCTGTTAAGTGAGAATCCTTAGATGAGTAGAACCAGTTTTGTAACCTGGTCAGAGACAAGGGATGGGGACCGACCGCTCTTCAGGACCTCGCAGGGACACAGAAACCTCTGGTGACACCATCCTGTGCAGACTGCAGCCAGGACAAACCATCAAGAGTCTCTTGAAATTGCTGCAGCAGATACATTGCTCCCTAATGCAGTTATTGCAGGATCCCTCCTCTTTTATGGACATAAATCCATCTCTGATCCATTCCAGTAAGAACTTTCTTATTCCTTGCATAAATGAGAAACTGACTAGTGATTCTCCTTGAACACTACCTCCTTTCTCTCAGCCTCTCCAAGCTATTTTGGTATTCTTATAACTTCCAGAAATCAAACCAAGAGGAAAATGCCTGGAGATTCCTAATTCCATTTCTTTAAAAGGAGGTCAAATGGGTAGGTTTCCAAATGATATAGAGAAAAATAGGAACTAAGAACACCAAAGCACAAGTTTTAAACTTTAATGTGTTTCTTTCTCTTTTTTTTTCAGTTGCCCTCAATTGCTGTTCTTACATAAAACTGTGTCTGGCAGGGACTGGAGCTGTCTCTAATTGTGTAATTGCTATAGTGTTCAGGCTATAGCAAAGAATATGAGGCCTGCAAATAGCATTACAGTTTCTTTTAAATGACTCTCTTCAGTGCTTTCAAACACAGCCTCGCGTGAGAAGGGTCACACACTGCATTTAGCAAATACAAATTCAAAACATTGAGCAGATCCACAATGGAGGGCCTTTCAGATCACACCACTGTCTATACAAACTGCCTGCTAAGAAGCAGAAGGACTGTCATATCATGGCTGCTGGAAGCTGCTTTCCAGCATTGCCTCTTACTTCTCATGACACTCATTCACACAAAGTGTATTCCATTGGATAAAGGTGTAGGGCTGGATTTTTAAAGGTGTGGATCCTGTTTTCCAGCCCTGTTGGATTTCTTGTGGTTTCATACAAAGTCAAAGAAGAAAAAAAGCCTCACTCTAACAGCCATAATAATACATTACTTTATTTCTTGGCCCCTCAAACCTCCCTTTGTTGGATAGGAATAATGGAAAGCCAAAATCAATTAAAAAAAAAAAAGGCATGTCTCTGGATTCAGTCTAACTGACACCAACTAGACTGACACCATCCTATCTTCCTTCTGCAGCTGCTGCAAGATTCATACACACTTGCAGAACTTTGTTCCCAGCTGGAGCTGCCTGTAATTTTCATAATATTTTGACTTCCAGAGAAAGGAGATTTCAGATGAGATGGAAGTCTCATGCACCACAGCAAACAGCATCAACACAAAGAACTTCTTC